>OU342742.1:109270631-109479953 GCA_910589775.1 Avena eriantha | reverse complement strand
ATTTTTACGGTGAAGCACAAAAATCTGTTTCGGGACAGCAACTTTCCCAATCATTACTTCTCTCTCATTAGAGGTTACTCTTGGCACAAAAAGCAAATAAAAAGGATAAGGAGAGGTTATTACAGAGGTAATATCTTCTAAGGCTCATCTAAAACTTTTGGGTTATCTCCCAATAAGTACTTTTCTTTAACGCCTTTAAGTTAGGCATAAGAAGCAAAGAAAGAATCAAGTGTTCTCAAATGAAGAAGCATTAAAACCAACTTTATTTCCCTTACCTCTCTTACTTTTGTTCTTAACCTTGGGGAAAATATGATTGTTTGGTGGAGAATAAACGTGCATGGTCCCATTTCCCACATCTATTATTGCTCCAAGGAGTTCTAATAGGGACCTTCCAAGTGTAATTTGTCCTTTTCTTGCACATTCAATAACAAGATAATCAATAGAAATCGTTTTCCCAAGGATCTTTGTAAACACTCCTTCGGCTATTCCAAGAGGTAATATGGTAGTATTATTAGTAAGAGATATTTCTTTTCCTCCTTCAATGAGCCCCCAAGTATTCAGAGATTTATAAATATCTTTGGGCATAAGGCAAAATTTAGACATGCTATCACAACGAGCTTGAAAATTTTCATTGTTCATGTCAATCTTTACTGTAGGGAACCACTTTGATGGTTCAGAGTTTTTTGGAACATAATCGTGGTGCTCCCTAAGCGTATTATAGCAACTTTCTAATCTAGTAATGCTAGCCTCAAGAGTGTCCAACCTAGCAAATATTTTTGCGAAAGAAGTATCAGTTTGGCTAGGCAAGTTGTAAGTGAGGATCAATTTCTTTATAGCATTAATAGCATCATCCTCATTACAATGGAGGAAATATCCTCCCACAACAGCATCTAAAGCATATCTATAGAAAAGAGCAATTCCAAGGTAAAAACTGCTAAGGAACAAGCTTTGAGTCATTTTAGGCTTAGTTTTTTCATGTAGATCGGAGATTCTAGACCAAGCTTCCTTAAAACTTTCCTCAATTCCTTGTTTAAAAGTGAAAATCATATCCTCGGGTGACATAGTGATTGGAGCAAGGCTAGACATAGTGATAACTTAGGATATGAACTAATTTTTTTGTGTTTTTCAAATAAGAAAGCAAACAAGTAAAAATAATTTTTTTGTATTTTTGAAGAACAAAATAAGAAAACAAAGAAAAAAATAAAACTAAGCAAAACAAAAACAACAAAGTAAAGAGATTGGTTATGAGGGACTCCCCTTGTGAAGATGTCCTTGACTCCCCGGCAACGGCGCCAAAAAAATGCTTGATGGCTCAATGCACGGCGCCCAGAAAAATGCTTGGTGCGTGGTTGATATAGAGATCGTTGGGAACCCCAAGAGGAAGGTATGATGAGCACAGCAGCAAGGTTCCCTCAGTTATGAAACCAAGGTTTAATCGAACCAATAGGAGTAAGGAAACACCTCAAAGGTGTTACTAGCTGAGCTTTGGCAGGGCGCACTACCGGTGCTAGTAGCAACGTGGAGACCTGCACAACACAACCACAGAACTTTGTCCCCAACTTGCAATAAGGTTGTCAATCTCACCGTGTTTTGCGGAAAACAAAGGATTAAACATATCGAATGGAAAGAAGTAAAAGTTTGTAGAAAGTAAACACAAAGCAGTAAACAGTTGTAGATTGTATGTAAAGAAAAGGACCGGGATCCATAGTTCACTAGAGGTGGCTCTCCTTAGATAGATAACATGCTGGGTGAACAAATTACAGCGGGGCAATTGACAAACACCGAGAAACCAATACATGCATATACTAATCATCTTGACTCCTCTGAGACTTGATTGGGCATTACAACATAATACATAGACCGCCATCCAACTGCATCTATGACTAATAATCCACCTTCAGGTTATCATCCGAACCCCCTCTAGTATTAAGTTGCAAGCAACAGATTATTGCTTTACGAACTACGTGTAAAGTAAACAATACGATTGTTCTATGAACAAAGGATTGTTGTTTTCTCCCTAGTAGCAACAGCACATCTAGTACCTTAGAGATTTCTGTCACTTCCCCAGATTACCAGAGGCATGAACCCACTATCGAGCATAAATACTAACTCTTGGAGTTGCTAGCATCTACTTGGCCAAGATAGCTACTAACAACAGAAAGCATGCAAGATCTCAAATAACAAAGGCATGATAGAATCAATAATAAATTTGAAATAGCATCTCAATATCCATCGGATCCCCACAAACACAACATGTATGAATTACAAATAGATGATCTTGATCATGAATGGAGCTCACAAGATCTAAACATGAAAGCACAAAGGAGGAGAACCAGCCATCTAGCTACTACATGGATCTGTAGTCCAAGGATGAACTACTCATGCATCACACCGGAGGCTTGAATGGTGATGAAGAAGGCCTCCATGGTGAATTCCCCTCTTCGGCACGGTGCCGGGAAGAGCTTCAGATCCCTCCCGATCTAGGGATGGAGATGATGGCGGCTACAGACTCTTTCGTGGATTTTTGATCGGGTACTTAGGGTTTTCGTCCCGAGGGCAATATATAGGCGGAAGGAGAGGTCGAGGGGGTGCCGTGAGCGGCCACACCACCCCCTGGCGCGGTCCAGGCCTGGCCACGCGGCCAGGTGGTGTGGTGTCTCCCTGGCCCTTCTCCGTCTCGTATTCTGGCACTTTATCACTTCCGAAAAAATAGGCACTTTGGCTTTTGTCCCGTCCAATTACGAGAATATTCATTTTCTGACTTTCCTGGAACCAAAAACAGCAGAAAACAAGCAGCTTGCACTATGGCTCATATTAATAGGTTAGTCCAAGAAATCGTATGAAAAGTACTCCAAAGTTGGAACAAAACACAAGAAAGTGGATAAAACCAAGCATGGAACATCAAAAATTATAGATACATTTGCAATGTATTAGTGGATCCATGTGTGGTGTTTGGGAAGAACACACATGCAATGACACTGGTGATAGGTGGTCTGTGAGAAGAACACACATCCAATGACTCTAGCTGTGGTTCATGAAAAGAGCAGACATGCAATGACACTGGTGGATCCATGTGTGGTTCATGGGAAGAACACACATGCGATGACACTAGGTGGATCCATGTGTGGTTTGTGAGAAGAACACACATGCAATGACACTGGTGGATCCATGTGTGGTTCATGGGAAGAACACACATGCAATGACACCAGTGGATCCGTACGTGGTTTGTGAGAATAACACACATGCAAATACACTGGTGGATCCATGTGTGGTTCATGGGAAGAACACACATGCAATGACACTGGTGGATCCATGTGTGGTCTGTGGGAAGAACACACATCCAATGACACTAGTGGATCCATGTGTGGTTCATGGGAAGAACACACATGCAATGACACTGGTGATATGTGGTTTGTGAGAAGAACACACATGCAATGACTCTAGCTGTGGTTCATGAAAAGAGCAGACATGCAATGCCACTGGTGGATCCATGTGTGGTTCATGGGAAGAACACACATGCAATGACTCTGGTGAATCCATGTGTGGTCTGTGGGAAGAACACACATGCAATGACACTGGGTGGATCCATGTGTGGTCTGTGGGAAGAACACACATGCAATGACACTGGTGGATCCATGTGTGGTCTGTGGGAAGAACACACATGCAATGACACATGTGATATGTGGTCTCTG
This sequence comes from Avena eriantha, assembly GCA_910589775.1. NCBI lineage: Eukaryota > Viridiplantae > Streptophyta > Magnoliopsida > Poales > Poaceae > Avena > Avena eriantha. Next base: position 109,476,261 of record OU342742.1, on the reverse strand, counting down.
AGAAGAACACACATGCAATGACTCTAGCCGTGGTTCATGAAAAGAGCAGACATGCGATGGCACTGGTGGATCCATGTGTGGTTTGTGAGAAGAACATACATGCAATGACACCGGTGGATCCATGTGTGGTCTGTGCGAAGAACACACATGCAATGACACTGGTGATATGTGGTTTGTGAGAAGAACACACATCCAATGACTCTAGTGGATCCTTACGTGGTTTATGAGTGGTTTTGGAGAAGAACACACATCCAATGAACTATTGTGGAACTATCTTGGCATAATTTGATGTATGCCACGATGTATTTCATTGTGCAAGACACTCACTTTCCATTTTTATACTACTCAGTATCGCCCTTGGTTTTATGTGGTACTACTTAGTTTTGCCCCCCACCTCTCTATCTTTCGTAGAAGCACAAATCTTTGCTCACCCTGTCTGCTACTCCCTGATTGATTATCACAGTTGTCACACGGATCGTGCGCACCAACCGTTGATTCTGTGCGATCCAACGATGATCGTTGCACACGTCGTGCCCTTCACAGTACAGCGTGAGACAGCACGGACGTCTCCCTCAGCGAGACTTCTACAAGAAGGAACACGATGCCATCCATGGAAAAAGTCGTCGAGCGGTCATGTCATGTTTAATCAAGTCTGAAAATCCTACTGCTGCTACTACTACGCCACAACGCATGCGTCATCGAGTGCACGGTCGTCGATGGACAGCTGCAATTTATTGCCACTTGATTTTAATAAGACATATCCCATTTTTACGCAGCGGCTCTCAATCGCCAATTTTAGGGCCGTGTCATACTTCCTACATAGAAATTGTGTGTGCGCCCTTTGCATGCGGCTCAATACAGAACTGCCATGCATGGCCCGGGAAAAAACTTGACGTACCGTGCGCGTGTCGCGGTGCATGGTGCAGTCGACTGCGCGGCGCGTTACACGGTGGTGCAACGAAACGTGCCTTGCTTCTATCCACCTTAGCTATAGAGCCCCTCTCCGCACACCCACTCCCACTCTCGCTCACTATCCTCACGCAACCCTCTCAACTATCCCACCAGCATCCGCAAACTCCCGAGAATACCCCGTCCGCGCCAGCGATGGCCGAGGAGGATAAGGTGGCCATCGTCGCGTCCATGGCCGCCGGCGAGGAGGCCCCCGTCTCCTCGTCGGTCCCCCTCTACGCGTTGAAAGCAGCCGCTATCCCTGTCCAGGCCCCAGTGGAGGCATCAATCGCAGCCGCCGTTCCCATCCAGGCCCCCGTCCCAGCTACCGACGGAGCCGCCGAAGAGGAGCCCTCGCCGGCGAGGAGGCCCCCGCCGGTCACAAGTAGATCACGCACTTCTTGGGCACCTACGATCCAGATAAGTACATTGCTCCGCTGAACCCCTACGACACCGGCATCGATGACCTATGGTCAGAGGTAACTAGGGTTTGCTCCCCTCCCTTGGTTCTTCTATCGTTTGTTAGAAATAATGGGCTAATCTATTTAAAATTTAGCTGGTATTGTCATGTTTAATATTCTGGAATTAATCATGGAAATTGTGCCTAATTATCCAACACCGTTCCCATCGTTGGATGCTATATCTTGGTTTATTAGGATTCGCTTGTTCACATTTTGATTACTCGATCTACTTACACCATCTACTCCCCCATTTCCCTTTCTTCCAATAGGTTTCCGGCTACGACGTCTGCAGCTATGATGAGTCCATTCACACCAAGGCTCGTCAGGTGCTGAGGAGGCGGCGGGCCGACAAGTACGACGGCTTCCTTAGGCCCCTACTACAGCTGCCCCTTCCGCAAGGGGGGCGTCTACTGCTTGACGAGTCAGGCCGCTGGCGGCACCGTCTTGAACACCTTACTAAAGCATGCAGAGGCCACGGGGTCCGGCATCCACAAAAGCGGCAAGCCCGAGCCCGCGAACATCAACGCCTACATCGCTGAACACCGTGCTCTCTACATTCACCTCCGAATCCTCCAGCGGGTGGCCATCAAAGAGGGTCGCATGCCTCCAATCAGGCCCAAGGCCCCCAAGTCCAAGAAACTGGGCAGCAAGAAGTGGCGGAATCACCAGAGGGAGATGGACGCGCTGGCGAATGAACGGGTTGGATGTCTCCTTGAATGTATCTGCATCTGCCACGGATGCTGCTGCTAAGCAGCTTCTTTTGATTTTCTATATTTTGCTTGCATCCTATTTCTGGCTGAATGCATCGAACCCCATTAAGCAACCTACTACTTTCTATCGCTATATCCTATTTAGCTGCGCACAGCTATATCTACATTTGTTTTGTTTTCTGAATGAATGTATTCTGCCTGGTGTGATTTGCTGCTTTAGATTTGCTACCTGATCGGAGGCAAAAAGAGGTCCAAAAGGGAACGAATTATCAAAGAGAGAAACTTCTCTAGATTTGCTACCAATTTGGGCAAAATGAAACATATCTGTTTAGCAAAAGAGGAAAAGGGTACTCTTTCAAACTGCCAGTTAACGAGCTACCATCTTGACGAGGCCCCATCTTGACGTCTCCTTCTACAAGAAGGAACAGGATGCCGTCCATGGAAAAAGTCGTCGAGCGTTCATGTCACGTTTAATCAAGTCTGAAAAGCCTACTACTACTACTACTACTACTACTACTACTACGCCATAACACATGCGTCATCGAGTGCACGGTCGTTGATGGACAGCTGCAGTTTATTGCCTCTTGATTTTAATAAGACACATCCCATTTTTATGCAGCGGCTCTCAATCTCACTTCCAACCGGGGCCCACCGTAAGAAGCTTGGACGCGCTAGCCGGAGGCCGAACATGAGCTCGACGAGACCTAACGTCTCCGATTCATCGAGTCACTTGCAGCCATCAACACATCCCTTTACTGAATCTATCACAACCCCACAAATCTCGCCGTATAGCCACCTACCTTCCCTTCTACATTTCCACTTTTAACTATCGCCAATTTTAGGGCTGTGTCAAACTTCGTACATAGAAATTATGTGTGCGCCCTTTGCATGCGGCTCAATACAGAACTGCCATGTATGGCCCGGGAAAAAACGTGACGTACCATGCGCGTGTCGCGGTGCACGGTGCAGTCGAATGCGTGGCACATTACACGGTGGTGCAACGAAACGCGCCTTGCTTCTATCCACCTTAGCTATAGAGCCCCTCTCCGCACACCCACTCCCACTCTCGCTCACTGTCCTCACGCAACCCTCTCCACTGTCCCACCAGCATCCGCAAACTCCCGAGAATACCCCGTCTGCGCCGGCGATTGCCGAGGAGGATAAGGTGGCCATCATCACCTCCGTGGCTGCCAGTGAGGAGGCCCCCGTCTCCTCGCTGGTCCCCCTCTACGCGTTGAAAGCAGCCGCTGTTCCTGTCCAGGTCCTAGTGGAGGCATCGATGGCAGCCGCCATTCCTGTCCAGGCCCTCATCCCAGCTACCGACGGAGCCACCGAAGAGGAGTCCCCGCCGGCGAGGAGGCCCCCGCCGGGCACAAGCAGATCGCGCACTTCTTGGGCACCTACGATCCAGATAAGTACATCGCTCCGCTAAACCCCTACGACACCGGCATGGACGACCTATGGTCGAAGGTAACTTGGGTTTGCTCCCCTCCCCTGGTTCTTCTACCGTTTGTTAGAAATAATGGGCTAATCTATTTAAAATTTAGCTGGTATTGTCATGTTTAATATTCTGGAACTAATCATGGAAATTGTGCCTAATTATCCAACACCGTTCCCATCGTTGGATGATGGATCTTGGTTTATTAGGATTCGCTTGTTCGCATTTTGATTGCTCGATCTTCTTACACCATCTACTCCCCCATTTTCCCTTCCTTCCAATAGGTTTCCGGTAGCGACGTCTGCAGCGATGATGAGTCCATTCACACCAAGGCTCATCAGGTGCTGAGGAGGCTGCGGGCCGGCAAGTACGACAGCTTCCTCAGGGACCCCTACAGCTGCCCCTTCCGCAAGGGGGCGTCTACTGCTTGACGAGTCGCGCCGCCGGTGGCACCGTCTTGAACACCTTACTGAAGCATGCAGAGGCCACGGGCTCCGGCGTCCACAAAAGCGGCAAGCTCGAGCCCGCGAACATCAACGCCTACATCGTTGAACACCGTGCTCTCTACATTCACCTCTGAAACCTCCAGCGGGTGGCCATCAAAGAGGGTCGCATGCCTCCAATCAGGCCCAAGGCCCCCAAGTCCAAGAAACTGGGCAACATGAAGTGGCAGAAGCAATAGAGGGAGATGGCGGAGGCGCGGGCGCTTGCAGGATGTGCCTGCAGCTGCGACGGCTGCCCCTGCTGCTAAGCAACCTCTTTCTAGCTATATCCTATTTCTGCTGAATGCATCAAACGTCGTTAGGGACCCTACTTTCTATCGCTATATCCTATTTAGCTACGCATAGCTATATCTACATTTGTTTTGTTTTCTGAAAGAATGTATTCTGCCTGGTGTGATTTGCTGCTTTAGATTTGCTACCTGATCGGAGGCAAAAAGAGGTCCAAAAGGAAACGAATTATCGAAGAGAGAATCTTCTCTAGATTTGCTACCAATTTGGGAAAATATGAACATATCTGTTTAGCGAGAGAGGAAAAGGGCACTCTTTCAAACTGCCAATTAACGAGCTACCATCTTGACGTCTCCCTCTACATGAAGGAACACGATGCTGTCTATGGAAAAAGTCATCGAGCAGTCATGTCACGTTTAATCAAGTCTAAAAAGCCTACTACTGCTACTACTACACCACAATACATGCGCCATCGAGTGCACGGTCGTCGATGGACAGCTGCAATTTATTGCCAGTTGATTTTAATAAGACACATCCCATTTTTTACGCAGCAGCTTTCAATCTCACTTCCAACTAGGGCCCACCGTAAGAAGCTTGCACACGCTAGCCAGAGGCCGAACAGCTGAGCTCCACGAGACCTAACGTCTCCGGTTCATCGAGTCACTCGTAGTCATCAACACATCCCTCTAGCGAATCTAGCACAACCCCACAAATCTCGTCGTACAGCCACCTACCCCCCCCCCTCTACATTTCTACTTTTAACTATCGCCAATTTTAGGGCCGTGTCAAACTTTGTATATAGAAATTGTGTGTGCGCCCTTTGCATGCGGCTCAATACAGAACTGCCATGCATGGCCCGGGGAAAAAACGTGACGTACCGTGTGTGTCGTGATGCACGGTGCAGTAGACTACGCGGCGTGTTGCACGGTGGTGCAACGAAACGTGCCTTGCTTCTATCCACCTTAATTGTTGAGCTCACTGGCCCCACGCAACCCTCTCCACTGCCCCACCAGCATCCGCAAACTCCCGAGAATACCTCGTTCGTGCCGGCGATGGCCGAGGAGGATAGGGTAGCCATCGTCGTTCCGTGGCCGCCGGCGAGGAGGCCCCCGTCTCCTGGCTATATCCTATTTCTGGCTGAATGCATCGAACCTCATTAAGCAACCTACTTTCTATCGCTATATCCTATTTAGCTGCGCACAGCTATATCTAAATTTGTTTTGTTTTCTGAATGAATGTATTCTGCCTGGTGTGATTTGTTGCTCTAGATTTGCTACCTGATCGGAGGCAAAAAGAGGTCCAAAAGGGAACGAAATATCGAAGTGAGAATCTTCTCTAGATTTTCTACCAATTTGGGCAAAATAAAACATATATGTTTAGCGAGAGAGGAAAAGGGCACTCTTTCAAACTATCAGTTAAGAAGCTACCATCTTGATAAGCTACAAGACACATACACAAACATAACACAACGATGGTTAAATTTATTTTACTAGTATCACTTGATGCGCTAGACATCTTGGCAAGCTAACTGAGTTCCACAAAACAGAAACATAACACTGACAAGTAAAATTTAATTCACACCTCATCAGACCACTTGACGCGCTTGCCATCATTCCAGGTACTCCACGTCCGACGAACTGCTTTGTCCCAAATGGCATATGACTTGGCTTTCCTATCTTCAGCGTCCTGCGGCACAATTAGCGGTGCATCACAGGCCTGATTGGTGCCGCTAGAAGATGCCGCCTCTCTGTTTGCCGCTTCAGCTGCAGCCTCTCTGTCAGCTGCTTCTTCAGCTGCAAGCTCTCTTTCAGCTACTTTAGATGCAGCCAATTTCTTTGCATATTCAGCTTCAAACTCAGCTATTCCGCATTTTCTACAAAGGGCTCCCCTAAGCTCGTCTTCCCTCTTGCAAATAGGGCAAAACACGATGTAACGTTGAAAAAAATGGATCTTCTTGTACAGGTGGTAGGTCACGTAAGCATCTATGGCTGCATACTTCAGGTTTATATCAGACAACGGCCACTCGTCCCAGAAATCGTGCCTATCCGTAGGGAAATCTTTCTTCATTTTGTCGTACGACTCATCGAGGATTCTAGTTGTGAGTGATGCCATTCCATCCTTCTTCCTGCCCCCTAGGATCTTGACAAGACGCTGAATATCGATCCAGTTGTGCGCAGGAATTATAATTTACTCTTGATACAATTTCGAAAAATCAGTTGCTGTGTCGACAGTGCAGAAAACAATTCCCTTTTTTCAAGGAACTGGCGCAACACTGGACATTTCCTGTCAGTCCTGAAAGTATGTAGTTTGTCATCACCAAAATTTGTAACTACAAATATTTTGTCAATGCAAGATCATCATCTCAATATAATTTTGAAAAGTTTAGTAAATGCAAGATCAAGACTCTCAACATTGTATTGTCATAATTTATTCACTTTTGCTATTTCTCAGTCGACTAAACGAGTTGCACATTTCTTTTAACTACGGTTGCACTTTTCTTAGGTGATTGAGACTAAAGAAATCTCAGTCGATTGAGACATAGGAAAACCCTAATTTATTTGGTCCTAAGTAAAATCTAGTAGTTGCAAGATGAGAAAGTGGATAAAGAGCAAGAGGAGAAAACCCTAAAAGCGGTTAGCTACAGAGAGCAGATCTACAAACCGGGAGAGGTGGTAGACGAGGACGTGTTTCCGCATGGCAAGTTGAATGACGGCGACTTCACTCCCTTCATATGGGTGCTTCAGGGTGTACTCGAGGTCCAATCCCACAAACTTGTCCTCGTCTATCCCAAGCCAACCCTCGTACATCCTCAGGACACATACCACTGTGTCCTCCTTGTTGGTGTAGACAACGTCTATCTTCTCGTTGTCATGGGTGGTGAAGCTTGTCTCTAGAGTGCGTAGATCTTCCATGGCGGCAAGGAGAAGACGGGAAGAAGATAGTAGATGACAGGAAGAAGAAGAGTGGTTTCTGTGAGGCAGCGGAACGGTGGAACCGTCAATGCGCTTTTATGTAGGGGTTAACGATTGGGACGGAAGTCTAAGGAGAGACGCGTGGCGGTGGCCGTTCCAGCTTTTGAGTAAACAAAAAATAATTATAACACCGATACATGGGCCCTGTTTTGTCACATCAATACACTGGGTAGGGGGCGTTGTCATATCCACTGTGGCAACACTGCAAGCCTACGTGACAGCCACCCCGCCTAAGCTACGGGAGCGACATAACGGCGAACTGACAGGGGGGGCCCAACTTGACGCCCGTTCGCCTAATTTTTTGTATTGAAACGTAAATTTTGAATTCGTGCTGAAAAAGACCCTCTAGGTATTTGGCACACCAACTGTAGTCACCCTGGCTGATTTCAGGGAACTTGGGTACTGTGTTGCCTGTACACCCCAACTTTCGGGCCGCAAAGTGATAATCTCCCGATTTTGGCACCTCAAAAATGGAAATTAGCTTTTTCGTGCGTCGAAAAGGAAAACTTGCTCCTGCAACATCGTAAGTCATCCCAAGATGCACATGTGTGCACAATATGGGCACATTATCACAAACTATGCCCTGATTCTAGCCATAACATTGGTGGTTTGACCTAAATGCCATGAAAGCTCGAACATGATAGGTCATTTTATGAAGGATTTTTTATAATGTTTGCAATTTTTTAAGTTCAATATTTTTCCTTGCAACTATGACACATAATATGACACCACGCGAAGGTTTCACATTGTTTGGATCATTTTTGAATTTCTTATACCCGTTTCAAACTATATTCAAAACGGCGGGCATGAAGCTTCTTAGCCCGGGGCTGAGCCTCGCTGAACTTGAAGTGGATCTCTGATGAAATAGCATGTTGTGAACCTATAAATGACTTTAAAAAAAATCACAAGCATTATATCATGTACTTGTAGTTCAAATCTGGGCAACCTCCTATTGGTTCGGTAGGAATTTGTCTTTTTCATGAGGGATGGACGGAAAGGTTCCAGATACACCGGTTGAGAAATTGTCCATATAAGGTGGTCTAGTATTTTTTTTAAATGGGTTGGTACCAATCCCAAACTTTTATTTGGTGGTTGCATCATAGAACACCACGATTTTGGCACCTCAAAAATGGAAATTGCCTTTTTCGTGCGTTAAAAAGGAAAACTTCCTCCTACAACATCATAAGCCATCCCAAGATGCACATGTGTGCACAATATGGGCACATTATCACAAACTATGCCCTGATTCTAGCCATAACATTGGTGGTTTGACCTAAATGACATGAAACCTCGAACATGATAGGTCATTTTGTGAAGGATTTTTTATGATGTTTGCAATTTTTCATGTTCAATATTTTTCCTTGAAACTATGACACCATGCGAAGGTTTGACATTGTTTGGATCATTTTTGAATTTCTTATGCCCGTTTCATACTATATTCAAAATGGCGGGCATGAAGCTTCTTAGCCCGGGGCTGGGCCTCGCTGAACTTGAAGTGGATCTCTGATGAAATAGCATGTTGTGAACCTATAAATGATTTTTAAGAAAATTCACAAGTGTTATATCATGTACTTGTAGTTCAAATCTGGGCAACCTCCTACCGATTTGGTAGGAATTTGTTATTTTCATGAGGGATGGACGGAAAGGTTCCAGATACACCGGTTGGGAAATTGTCCATATAAGGTGGTTTAGTATTTTTTTAAAATGGGTTGGTACCAATGCAAAACTTTAATTTGGTGGTTGCTTCAGAGAAAACCCCTATTTCGGCACCTCAAAAATGGAAATTGGCTTTTTCATGCATCGAAAAGGAAAACTTCCTCCTACAACATCGTAAGTCATCCCAAGATGCACATGTGTGCACAATATGGGCACATTATCACAAACTATGCCCTGATTCTAGCCATAACATTGGTGGTTTAACCTAAATGCCATGAACCTCGAACATGATAGGTCATTTTGTGAAGTTTTTTTATGATGTTTGTAATTTTTCAAGTTCAATATTTTTCCTTGCAACTATGACACATAATATGACACCACGCGAAGGTTTCACAATGTTTGGATCATTTTTGAATTTCTTATGCCCGTTTCAAATTATATTCAAAACAGCGGGCATGAAGCTTCTTAGCCCGGGGCTGAGCCTCACTAAACTTGAAGTGGATCTCAGATGAAATAGCATGTTGTGAACCTATAAATGATTTTAAAAAAATTCACAAGCATTATATCATATACTTGTAGTTCAAATCTGGGCAACCTCCTACCGATTCGGCAGGAAGTTGTCTTTTTCATGAGGGATGGACAGAAAGGTTCCAGATACACCGGTTGGGAAATTTTTCATCTAAGGTGGTCTAGTATTTGAAAAAAAATTGTTGGTACCAATGCCAAACTTTAATTTGGTGGTTGCTTCACAGAACACCCCGATTTGGGCAACTCAAAAATGGAAATTGGCCTTTTCGTGCGTCGAAAAGGAAAACTTCCTCCTGTAACATCGTAAGCCATCCCAAGATGCACATGTGTGCACAATATGGGCACATTATCACAAACGATGCCCTGATTCTAGCCATAACATTGGTTGTTTGACCTAAGTGATATGAAACCTCGAACATGATAGGTCATTTTGTGAAGGATTTTTTATGATGTTTACAATTTTTCAAGTTCAATATTTTTCCTTGCAACTATGACACATAATATGACACCACACGAAGGTTTCACATTGTTTGGATCATTTTTTGACTTTATTATGCCCGTTTGAAACTATATTCAAAACGGCGGGCATGAAGATTCTTAACCCGGGGCTGAGCCTCACTGAACTTGAAGTGGATCTCTGATGAGATAGCATGTTGTGAACCTATAAATTATTTAAAAAAAAATTCACAAGCATTATATCGTGTACTTGTAGTTCAAATCTGGGCATCCTCCTACCGATTCGGCAGGAATTTGTCTTTTTCATTAGGGATAGACGGAAAGGTTCTAGATACACCGGTTGGGGAATTTTCCATCTAAGGTGGTCTAGTATTTTTAAAAAATGGGTTGGTACGAATGCCAAACTTCAATTTGGTGGTTGCTTCACAGAACACCCCGATTCCGGCACCTCAAAAATGGAAATTGGCTTTTTCGTGCAATAAAAAAGGAAACTTCCTCCTGCAACATCGTAAGCCATTCCAAGATGTACATGTGTGCACAATATGGGCACATTATAACAAACTATGCCCTGATTCTAGCCATAGCATTGGTGGTTTGACCTAAATGCCATGAAACCTCCAACATGATTGATCATTTTGTGAGGGTTTTTTTTGTGATGTTTAGAATTTTCCAAGTTTGGTATTTTTACTTGCAACTATATCATATAATATGACACCTCGCGAAGGTTTCATGTTGTTTGGATCGTTATTTAATTTGTTATGCCCGTTTCAAACTATATTCAAAACAGCAGGCATGAAGCTTCTTAGCCCGGGGCTAAGCCTCGCTGAACTTGAAGTGGATCTCTGATGAAATAGCATGTTGTGAACCTATAAATGATTTTTAAGAAAATTCACAAGTGTTATATCATGTACTTGTAGTTCAAATCTGGGCAACCTCCTACCGATTTGGCAGGAATTTGTCTTTTTCATGAGGGATGGACGGAAAGGTTCCAGATACACCGGTTGGGAAATTGTCCATATAAGGTGGTCTATTATTTTTAAAATGGGTTGGTACCAATCCCAAACTTTAATTTGGTGGTTGCTTCATAGAACACCCCAATTTCGGCACCTCAAAAATGGAAATTTGCTTTTTCGTGCGTAGAAAAGGAAAACTTTCTCCTGCAATATCGTAAGCCATCCCAAGATGCACATGTGTGCCCAATATGGGCACATTATCACAAACTATGCCCTAATTCTAGCCATAGCATCGGTGCTTTGACCTAAATGCCATGAAACCTCCAACATGATAGGTCATTTTTTAAAGGATTTTTTATGATGTTTGCAATTTTTCAAGTTCAATATTTTTCCTTGCAACTATGACACATAATATGACACGACGCGAAGGTTTCATATTGTTTGGATCATTTTTAAATTTCTTATGCCCGTTTTAAACTCTATTTAAAACAGCGGGCATGAAGCTTCTTAGCCCGGGGCTGAGCCTCGCTGAACTTGAAGTGGATCTCTCATGAAATAGCATGTTGTGAACCTATAAATGATTTTTAAAAAATTCACAAGCATTATATCATGTACTTGTAGTTCAAATCTGGGCAACCTCCCACCGATTCAGCAGGAATTTGTCTTTTTCATGAGAGATGGACGGAAAGGTTCCAGATACACCGGTTGGGAAATTGTCCATCTAAGGTGGTCTAGTATTTTTTTAAAATGGGTTGGTACCAATGCCAAACTTTAATTTGGTGGTTGCTTCACAGAACACCCTGATTTGGGCAGCTCAAAAATGGAAATGGCTTTTTTGTGCGTCGAAAAGGAAAACTTCCTCCTGCAACATCGTAAGCCATCCCAAGATGCACATGTGTGCACAATATGGGCACATTATCACAAACTATGCCCTGATTCTAGCCATAACATTGGTGGTTTGACCTAAATGCCATGAAACTTCGAAATGATAGGTCATTTTGTGAAGGATTTTTTATGATGATTGCATTTTTTCAAGTTCAATAGTTTTCCTTGTAACTATGACACTTAATATGACACCACGCGAAGGTTTCACATTGTTTGGATCATTTTTTGACTTTATTATGCCCGTTTCAAACTATATTCAAAATGGTGGGCATGAAGCTTCTTAGCCCAAGGCCGAGACTCCCTGAACTTTTTTGTGGATCTCTGATGAAATAGTATGTTGTGAACCTATAAATGATTTAAAAAAATTCACAAGCATTATATCATGTACTTGTAGCTCAAATATGGGCATCCTTCTACCGATTTGGCAGGAATTAGTCTTTTTCATTTGGGATGGACGGAAAGGTTCCAGATACACCGGTTGGGAAATTGTCCATCTAAGGTGGTCTAGTATTTTTGACAAATGGGTTGGTACCAATGCCAAACTTTAATTTAGTGGTTGCTTCACAGAACACCCTGATTTCGGCACCTCAAAAGTGGAAATTGGCTTTTCGTGCAATAAAAAGGAAACTTCCTCCTGCAACATCGTAAGCCATTCCAAGATGGACATGTGTGCACAATATGGGCACATTATAACAAACTATGCCCTGATTCTAACCATAGCATTGGTGGTTTGACCTAAATGCCATGAAACCTCCAACATGATTGATTATTTTGTGAAGGTTTCTTTTGTGATGTTTGCAATTTGCCAAATTTGGTATTTTTACTTGCAACTATATCATATAATATGACACCTCGCGAAGGTTTCACGTTGTTTGGATCGTTTTTTAATTTGTTATGCCCGATTGAAACCATATTCGAAACGGCGGGGATGAAGATTCCTAGCCTGGCTTCTTAGTTAATGAAATATGCAAAAAAAATAGTTAATGAATATTGAAAATCGCATAAATGTTAATAATTTGAATAGTTAGAATAATTCTTTTATAAATCAAAAAAAGGTTTTGAACACCCCGTTTTCCCGCCGTTTGTTTCTTAGTTAATTGAAATGGTAAAATTATTAATAGTTTGTATAGTTAGTATAATTATTTTTGAAAACAGAAAATGATTTTGGATTAGTTATTTAAATAGATGCACTTTCCCGTTGACAGTTTTTCAAATTTCAAATTATGCAATAAATATTTGTTAATGCAATTTTAATTGAAAATAGTAAAATTGTATAGTTAAAATAAAAAATATTTGAAAACAGAAAATGGTTTTTGATTAGTTATTTAAATTGAAGCACTTTTCCTGTTAAAAGTTTTTTGAAATTCCAAGTAAATAATCATTTTAAATTGAAACATCTTATTAGTTAAAGAAGAAAAGAAATTTGAAAAGCGTGGGAACACCAAAAGTTTGCCAAAAAGGGTCATTGGTCCCCAGGCCATTGGTCCTGGCTCATCCCATCAACCGGGACCGATGCATCAAAGGTCCCGGTTGATGTGATGAACCGGGACCAATGGCCTGTACAATATGCAGCGCCGACCCTTATTCCTCCCCAACTCCCCCAAATCAGAGAGCACATCGACACGCGACTAAGAAAAAATTACGGCGGAGCAAATTCACGCCATCATGCTGTCCAAATCTAGAGCCGCTTCACGCCGTCGATGCCCGCCGCTACCACGCCACCACCGTCGACGGCCGGAATCGAGATGCTCTCCTCTCGCCGGAATCGAGCCCGAAGTCATCACCTTCCCGAGCTCTGGCCGTCGTCGATTCGCCGCCGTCCGGCCTCCCCTTGCTTCCCCGACCCCTCTATCGCAACCTCGGTGAGATTCCGATGCCCATGCACCTCTCCATCCTCTCCCTCGTGCTCTGGTTTGTTCTGCCGACGATGACCACCGAGCACTGCCGACAAACCTCGTTGGTGTCGTCGCTCCGGCTACCTCTTGCAAGAACCGCCGCCACTTTCTGGTTCCCCGAGACGAGACGTGTCCAACACGCCCACCCGCGTGTCCAGGCGCACACGGGATCGATGGATCCGTGCTCGACCTGGGAGCAATGGCGTCGATGACATCATCATGACGTCAGGCTGACATCATTTCTCTTTTTCTTTTAGTTAAATATTTTCTGTAATTGTTTTATTAATTGAAAATGCTGTCAGGTGGGTCTAGCAAGTTAGATTTTTATTTTTTTGGAAATGTTTTCTGAAACTAATAAAAGTCTGACATGTGGGTCCAGATGGAAAATAATTTTAATAATTCTAAAAATGTTTATTTATTTAAAAATTATCTAAAAATGGATTAAAATTGGGAAAATCATAACTAATTCATTTTAAATCAGAAAAATGTGTATAATATATCAAAATGTTCACAAAAATGGGCTATACCGTTTAAAAATGTAAGAATTCATATTCATACAACTTTGAACCTTACTTTACATAGAGGAACACCGACACCCCCGAAGTACCATGGGTTCGATGGTTTGTCCACCTAGGTCATTCCGAACCCATTTAGAAAATAAGTGCATAGTGTTTTGTATTATTTGCATTATAGTAACTTGCAAATCTTAATTTGTAGATACTATGGATCCAACACACCAAGATACTATGAAACCAGAACATCAGGAAAACATCCTCCACGGAATGATCTGCGAAAATGAATTTATCGATGTCGATGTCACTAGGAAGTTTCTGAACAAATCCGGTGAGGGAGATGAGTCTCTCAACCGAGAAGACCGATCCGGTGAGGTAGAAGGCGAAGCCTGGGATGAGAGAGAAGCCGGCGAGGGAGAAGGCGACGGCTCCGGTGGAACCTTAAATCTTGCAAACTCCGGCGAGGTGTATATATGTATTTTTGTAATTAAAATGTTGTTGTCTATATATATACATGCATATATTAACACTCTTTCTTAGTTTAGCCCTCCAGATCGAGAACTTCTTCCGTAAGAACGAAACGAGGCCCAACAAAAAAGTTGGATGACACTGTGAGGTATAGGATCGAAGTGGTCGGTGTAGACGACGAACCGCAAGCTCCCGAAGATGTCGCAAAAAAATTTGTCAAGCAATGTGGAGTTCTTGTGAGGGACTACATCCTGATCACGTTCAAGAATGGAATCGGCCAAGCAGCAGTGGAGTCCCGTATGTCGGCGACATCGCCAAAGATAAGATTTTTGCCAACCTCATGATTAATTTCCTCCTGCCGAGGTCAGATGTGAATCCAGATGAGGAGGGGAGAGCAAAAAAGGAGCTTGTGCAAAGAGTCAAGAAGTTTGCTCTCATCAAGATGGCCGATGCATTCAAGAACTAGAAGAAGAAAGTGTACAATAACTTTGTCAAGGTAGAGAAGACTCTGGATTTCAGTCAAGGTGGCTATGCTAAGTTAAGACACCAGTGGGCTAATTTTGTGAAGTACAAGACATCGGAGAAAACTTTGGAAAGGTCTAGAATAAATACGGAGAACGCTACTAAGAAAGTGTACATCATAATATGGGGCCTGCTGGCTATGCTGGTTGCATGCCTAAGTGGGATGTACTTGAGGTCAAGTATATTGCTGCCGGGATCAGACTAGAGCCCACAACATGGACACCACGGGCGAGAAACTGGTTTTACGGCCATGGGGGCATGTTGGGCGAAGAAGGGAGGGCAATATATAATCAGAAACACAAAGATCATCCCCTACTACCCATCAATGATATTAGAAATGTAGTAGATGATGTTGCAACGAGACAGTTTGTTCCCGATAGAGAGAACGACGAGCTCACACGCGCCCTTAAAAATCCTGAACACAAAGGACGAGCACGAGGCACACCAGGATCCAAGTCGTGGAATGTTGCCTTCCCCCCGGAAATGAAGAGATATCCCGATAAAAGCCATCAGAGGAGAAAGCGGCTGCTGCAGACCGGCTGCGTAATGTAGAAGAAGCATTAAAGCGGCACCAGGATCAACTCGATAGACTTAGCCAGCAAGGTATTAGCAGCCAATCTTAGCGGCACATGGTAGAAGCTGCATTCGATGGTACCGGCGCCCTATCGAATAAGAAAAGCAGCGTCGCTTCCATGCAGCTCCAGGATGTTGATGATGATGCACTGACGACGGCTCCTTTTAAACGCTACCCGGTGGATGATATCACGAAGAGCACAGCTTGTGAGCTAAAGGTGCAAGTTATGAACTTAAGGGTGACGACGGCGGTCGGCATAGCCGTACCAATTGCGCCTAACCCAACTTGGCATTATAGACCGGTTCCAAAAGGGTACGCTATCGTCACGGTGGATGATGTGAAGCAAGATTTTGAGGAGCTGAAGCTGGACCACCCTACGGGGGAAGATATGGAGTTGACTGAACTAGAGAAGCCAAAGGAGGGACTGTTGTATGGCCAAAGGAGCACATTGTGCTTCCAAATTATGTGCCGCCAAGGCCACCCACTCCTTAGAGCAGCAATCCACCTTCGCCGCCACCTCACCATTCTCCAGCGCAACCATCGCCTTCACCGCCTCACCACTCAGCGCAGTCGTCTCCACCGTCGCCTCAGCCGTCTCCGTCCCCTGAGTCTCAGAGACAAAAGCGGAAGTATACTAAGAGGGGAAGCACCACCAGTAGCAGCAAGCACGTTTCGATCACCGAAACATAAGCTATCGCCCCTCTCAAGAGTACCTCATAAGAATATGAAGAAGCTACCTTGCGAGAAGACAGATGAGGAAATTGATGCGGCCGCAGATGCCCATTATGAAAAGTGGAAGATTGACATGGCTAACATGAAAAAGCCGATAGAGCCATTCTTCCTGGTCACCATAGAAGATAAAACGAAAGTAGCAGCGCTTAAGATTCAGCTTCACCAACCCATAGCGCTCATATCAGACTATGATCTCTCTATTACCAAGTCGGTTGAGGCAAAAGAGCAGAGAGTCGGAAAAGAAGTTTCCTAGCTCGGACAACAGAAAAATCAATCGATCGAACCGCTCAAAGTGTACGATACCAATGAGTGGAGAGCCCAGGAGCGGCATGATCCGAACATTGATCCGGAGTTTATTCAACTGTACGGAGAAAAGGCCAAATTATATGGACTGTCTATTAATGAGTACATGAGCCGTATGGATGAGTTCGAGGGGTAACAACAAATAGCATACGTATACCGGCACAGGGCTCCTCTCGTCAAACCCGAGTTAGTCAAAGATCTACCAACAAAAATGCGAAGATTACATAACTGGTACATGCAAGCCTCTGCTGAATCCAAAAACTGGATCTATGCTGGATATAAATACCACCATTACAGTCATGGAGATGGCTTCCGACTGATTGAATTTCCGGAATTATTTCAGTTTTACCAACGAGACGCCATCGACAAAACTATCGTCAGTGCCTATTGTTTGTAAGTATTATTAATTTCAGTAATTAAGTCTTTCTAGCTCAGCTCATTTGTTGCTTGTATAATCTTACTCATCACTTTACTAATTATATATGCAGAATGAAGATTCTCGAATGCAACAAAGGACAAATCTATGACCATTGGTTTGTTGACTGCAATTTTGTTCATGAAGTTACTCTAAAAACAAAACCCAAAGAGACAGAGGATAACTTGGTACAAGCGTTGACGTATTTCGGCAACAGAAGGGAAATACTATTTCCTTACAACGCTGGGTGAGTGTTACTATCTTGTACACATTATATTTCCGCTTACTCGATGTTAAGCGTATAATTGACTCGTGTTATATTTTGTTAGTGTGTCCAGCTTTCACTATATTCTGTTAATCATTGTTATTGACCAAGGATTGGTAAAAGTCATGGACTCGAAACGCACACCTTTAGAAAAGTGGGCGAACATGCAGGAATGCCTCCAGAAGGCTTGGAAACGGTTCACCACCAACACTAGGGGTGTTTGGAAGGCAGAGCTTACATTTCAACCATCGACTAAGTACTACTTGCTAGATCCACGCATCTCTTTGATTCTAGTTTCAATACCATTATCATGCTTGATTATTATTTTGATTGAACTCTGTTCTCATAAAGTGCTTAAGGCAAGAAGACGGGAATAACTTATGTGTATACTATGTCTGCGAGTTCATTCGCCAGACGACCAAAGAGAAGGGCGCGGACCGAAACACTCGAAAAAATTGAAGTACGATAAACAATAATCATAACTTTATTTTATTATTACCACCAATTGTGTTTAGTTTCATTCATATATATTGATCCCCTTTTTTTAATTAGATCGAATGGATGCGGGAGATTCTTCTATCACAAGAACACGTGCAAGCAATTCAAGAGGAAATTGTCATAGATTCAAAAGGAGAGTACTATTACCCGGTTCATTTGGAAGGGTGAAGTGTAAAAAAGATGTAATCTAGATCAAATTCGTGTGAGTACCGTTTGTAATTAATATGTTTCGACCAAACACAACGGATGAGACGGTGTATAATATATTCATGACCATGATGTGTAATATATATATATATCGTGGTTTCATTATTGCTTTATATATGTAGTACCATTAAATTAAATACAAAACACCAAATAAATAAATGGAAAAAAACATAAAACCCTGCCGCGGTACAAAAATAGCCCGAAATGCAGAGACCAACGATCCCGGTTCGTGCCACGAACCGGGAGCAATGATCCACCCCCCTCGTTGCGCGCGCCCACGTGAAGACCCACGATCCCGTCTTGCCACGAACCAGGACCAATGATCCACCCCTCGTTGCACGCGCGCCCACGTGGAGACCCATTGGTCCCGGTTCGTGCCCGAACCGGGACCAACATTGGTCCCGAGTGATTGGTCTCGGTTTTTGAACCGGGACCAATGGCCCTTATGAACCGGGACCAAAAGAAGGCTTTTCTACTAGTGAACCCTGTTTTCACGACCGGAGTAAACATATCGAGATCAGATACCACTTTATCCGGGAGTCCGTGGAGAATGGGAAGATTCAGATTGAATTCTTTAGATCTGGAGAACAATTGGCCGATGTGCTCACCAAGGCACTCGGGCGAGGAAAACTTCAGGAATAGAGGGCCAAGATCGGAATGGTGGAGATCGGCAGAGCGCACAAGGTTTAGGGAGTGAATGTTGAATAAATCCTTATGCTGCTTAGCTTATAGGTGTTTTTTTTTCATCTGAATAATTCTGGCGTGACAGAGGTCTGCGAACTGACTGTCATTGTGCAAGTTTCATTTAGACTGCCAGGTTAGTTAGTTCCTACCTAGCAGTTTCAGTTAACCCAGCCGTGGGATGGCACGGTAGAAGTGGTCAGCTGGATTCGTTTTAGTTAGAATCAAGTCCACGTTCTGCACGATCCGATCGTGGGATGGCGCGATAGCCAAGAATCGAGGCCGTTTCCCATGTAACTGAATATATAAGGAAGAGAAAATGCTGCAAGTTTGTACGCAGCACCAAAACTGTCTCGTGTCACTGTGTTCATCAAAGTGTTCGTGAGATTAGAGAGAAAGCGCTGTTAGTGCTGACAGGATTAACATCAACAGATATGACCTGCGGTATAGTATGCTTACTGAGTAAAGCTTACTTATACAAGTAGACTAGTATATATGATGTTCTGTTGTTCTGGTGTCTTGGACAGCGACACAACGATTCCATGTCCATCTCCGTCGACGTCCCGGAAGCAACGACCTACACGAGTACGTTCGAGTTTCCGGCGGCGGTAATCCAATCCAAGTCTGAGATAGAGATGTTTGGTTCCTTGTTCTGCAGTGCGGATTACGCCAACGTAAGTTGGGTCCCTGGCACCATCTCTGCTGTCCATGTGTTGGAGATTCGTGCAGAAGTCAACTGGTCATCATCTGAGACATATTTGCATTTTGATCCTCGTACTATTTAGATTTTACCCTGCTGCCTAGGAGATAGAGTCATAGAGATAACCACCTAGACCCAGCTCCCGACCTGACACATCCCACCTCCCTCTCTGGCTCTCTACCTCCATGTCCCCGTGCGCCTCCTCCCCAGATCCCACCACCGGCGCCGCCCGGAGAGAGGGTGTCCGCCGGGGCGAGCAACCCCATGGAGTCGACGGTGCTGCAGGCGTCGACAAACCGGCTGCGGAGCACCCCGCTGTTCTCAGAGCAGAGGATGGCGTGGCTGCAGCCGCCCAGGGACTCGCGCGCCACGGTGGCCCCCGTACCACCTCCTTCTTCGACTCCGCAGGTCCCTATTCGGCAAGGCGAAGTGCCCGCAGCGTTGACCCGCTGGTCCCTATCTTGATCGGAGTGCCCCGATTGGTCTCCCACTCTCTGTTCTTCTTTTTTTCTTTTTTTCCCAATTTTTTACCTATTGTCCGATGTGTATTTTGCTAGATATATGTATAAATCTTGTATGATGTGAATGTTGAGTACTTGTGTGTGTCAAGATTTATTTCTCCTTTTCTATATCTTGTTCATTAGTTCCAGATCATGACTTGTATGAATCTTTCTATTTATTAGTGATTCTTTCTATTTCTCTGAAGTTTTTTTATGCTATTTTTTCCTGATATTTTGAGTTGAATCTGGAAAGAATCCCAAACGGGGCTCCATGAATCTGGAAGCATACAGTGACGTCCATGAATCACAAACGGGGCTCCATGTATCTTTTTTTTGCAGAAATATGTATGAAACTTATGAATTTCTTGTAGACAGATTAAGAAATTCGATATTGTTAAATAAATGGTACGATAAAATAAATTATGTATATTTTCTTGTAGAAACATGTATGAACATGAAGGATTGATTTTTTTGAAACTATTATTTTCAGATGTATTTGAAATTAGATTGTACATAAAACTGGCTAATTAAATAAAATAAATAATACTTTTTCTGTATAACAGGTGGAGAGACAAAACAGCGACGAAATATGTATAAACCTAAAAACATGGGAGGCTAATAAGCAAAACAATAATGGACTGACAAGTCTGGTGAAAGGGTTGTTCTGTAAAAATGCTAGCACGAATCTCCAACAAACAGAGAGCACAGACGGGAGGTAGTGCCGGGGTCCTACGGGAGGTAGTGCATTCCGGCTTGCTCTGGCGGATGCATGTGACGTCCGTTCGCGAGACACATCTCTGGTTCGGGCAAGGAAGGCACCGAGACGATGACTTATCTCGTCTTGGCCAGTACGTCGAGCCTATATATGTACACGATCATGTACAAACTCAAGGACCCTAGCATGGATTTAGCTCTTTGAAGACCCTTGTTGAGCAGCCGGCTAGTGGGCCGCCCATGTTAACCATTGGACTCACGCGCGAGAAAAACCAAGCTCGGTTTTGGATGGGCGGTTCTTTTCCCTTTTTGTGCCCTATGAACAACGAACGCAGATGTTACGATTATCGAATTGTGTCCTACTCAAACTAGCAGCTAATTCTATTCTAATTTAATTAATTAACAAGCAAAATAATAGTACTACAACTATTCATTCCCTTTGTTCTGCCTGGATGTCTTCTTCTCGACTAATTTGATACACTAAAAGCTACTAAGAGTAAAAGCGGCTCAAATAAATATGATTATTGCAACTCAACACAATGTTTTGTTCTCAACATTGTTCGTGAGTTCCCTCGAAGGGTACCCCGCCACCAATCTTGTAGGTAGTGGGTTGGAGCAAGGCAGATTGGGTGCCATGGTGTTGTAATCACCCTAACTGCATCTACTGATCGACGGTGGGTAGTGTTTTACGTACAATCGTAAGCTATCACATATGACCAGTGTGCTTGCTTTCCTCCTTAGGTTTGTCGGGACTTGTCGCCCCTTTTCTGTCTAGGGTTCCTTTGATTCCTAGGATTTTTAAAGGATTTTTGTAGGATTGAGATCCTATATAATCTTTTTACAACATCCATTTGATTCAAATGATCATATCCTCTAGGAATTAATCCTATATGATCTTCTAGTGTAAAGTTCTTAGGAAAAACATTAGGTTGGACTTCATGGATTTTTTTCCACCACAACCAGAGGTAATTCCTCTTCCCATAGTAGGATTCTTATGGACATGATATGCCAATCATATAGGTTTTCTATTCTTACATTTTTCCTATCCTATGATTCAAAGGATCCCCTAGGGTTGATCTCCTCCTCTAGATTCTCCTACTCGAGACGGTCTAGGTGTTAGTTCGTTCGGTGGAGTCGGTGCGTTCTTCCGAGTCTTAGTCAATGTGCTCGTCAGTCATTGGATGTGTCTGAAATAATTTTCATTTTGACATTTCACCATGTTTTGTTTTATTTAATTGGTGTATGAGTTTGCGGCTCGTTGAAGGCGTTGACAATGCTACTAGTCTGTGCTCTTTGCTAGGCAATGTTTGAAGATGGCCTATGCCTTCAAGCATGGTTGGAGTGAGAGTTTCATTTTCTCACATGGTTCTTTGCTCTGTGCGTAGATGGGCCAGGCATGTGGATTGCTCGAGCAGCGGTTATCTTCATAGCGGTAGGGTGAGTTGTACTTTGGTTGCCACTGCAAGATCCTTGACCTACATCTGCTTTTGATGCCTACAAGTTCTCTCGCGTTGTATTTGTGTCTAGGGTGGTTTTGTGTCCCTTGGTTGTGCATTTTGAGGAGGGAAATTTAATTAGGTTTTGTCGGTCATTGTTGGTACAAAGTGTACTATGAATATTAATCATTTTTGGCTTACCACATCCTTAACCATAAACCAACCAATATTTGTGACGCAAATGCAAAGAACCCAACGAAAGGAAAACTACAGTCAGGTACGGGGGGCTAAGCACACTACCATTGACGAGACGAATGCTGGGGATATACTTTCCGGATATACCCATTGTGACTCGCTGACCAGGGTGGTCCACTTTGGGTTAGAGCTTTGCTTCACGGGCGGCCCAGTCAGGGAGAGAAGATGGAGTTCTATCCGGCTGAGGGAAGGCCCAGAAGAATTACCGACTTAGGCTTGTTTAGTTACTTGTAGTTCAAGATGTACTTTGTAACCGACTCTTATTTGTAGCCGAATAGGTTTCTCCTGTAACCCTAGGCCGGATATCTATATAAGCCGTCCTAGGGGGCAGCCTTTAGGGCACCCACAATCTACAACCTCAACTCGCACAGGTGAACCTCTCTTGTAATATGTACTTCTGGCTCTGCCATATTACTAGATTGCTAGCAGGAATAGGATCCGTCCAAAGCCGGCGGATTCAAACCTGGGTAAAGCTTGTGCGCTCACCATCCCGGAATACCGTCGTCTCACACCCGCTTTCACCACACGCCTCGAGGACTCCCTCTCGGCGTACATGTCTTCAATACGACGACAGTTGGTGCCCACCGTGGGACATGTGAGTTTTGGATCTTCGTTCCGAGCGGAATCTGCACGAATCGGAATCAGCGAGACAATCTACACCATCATGTCTTTCGGTGAGATCGATGTTTACCTCGGTTTCACTGAACCCGCCCAACCCACCCCAGCGGTGATGATAGAGGCAGAAGAACTTTCTGGATCCACTTTGTCTGTGGAAGCAGCAGATATCCGGTCTCAGAAAACCCTAATCCCACATGGCCCGCGCCTGACGCAGAGATAGTGGAGAAGATCGGATCTGAAGAGGATCTCCCTAAGGAGGCTAAACCTAAAGCGGATCTCCCAAAGAGGCCGAATATCAAGAGGCTCTTCCCAAAGAGGTCGAATCTCAGGAAGATCAAAGAAGCAATAGCTCTGGATCTGGCTCTGGCGACGCTAGAGCAGGAAAATCACTCTTGATGCACACCGTGAAGATGATGATGAACAATGCCATAGTCAACACAGATGCAATCCTCGAGATCATAAGATGTTTCAAGGAAGCATACGAAGAGGATCGCAACTACCTCAGGACGCATACATTGCACTTTGTCGGATATGTTGGATCCATATCCATCTATACCAATGCTGGAGACGACAAAGACTCGGTGCTAGAGGCAATCAGAACAAACATCGACTTACAGGCATCTACATAGGACTCCATGATGCCGGCCTGCAGAATAAGTAGAAGCCATGGATCAACTCCGAGCCTGTAGAAGAAGTAGAAGCCATGGATCAAAGCCCTCACAAAAACATGGATGAAGGATCCAGAAAAAACTCTCCCAAACCGCAAGGCACTATGGATCTCGGAGATAATCCCGACGTCCAGATGTCTGAAAATACTGATAGGAGCTTGACTCCATGACTCGGACCCAAAGCCATCTTGCCACCGGCATAGCCAAGAAGGCAAAGAAGAAGAAGAAGACTCCGGCTAAGGACCTTCCAACTGACGAGGTAATAGCCGAAGAATATGAAGAAGACTCAGATGGAGCCTTATCCTAATGAGCCAAAAGATACTCCGTTGGATGAACACGTGGTTACCCCTGGTGCCCGTAAACTCCTCGGAGAAGAAATTACCACACCTATCCCGACGGCTGCAGAACTTACACATGCGGAGTTGGAGGACAGGGCCCAAGCCCTAGAAGCGCATTGTCAAGTACTCCTTGAGGAAATTGCACACATCCTCGAAGAGAAGAAGTGCATTGCAGTTGCAAGATAGCCTAGCACCCGGCAGCATCAGAAGATCCGTAACGGCCCTGAGTTGGCTAACAAAAATCCGTACATTCACAAAACCCTTTTCGAAGGAGATACAACCGTAGGGAAACCTTGGATCGATAGCAAGGGAAACCGGGTGTTCGGCACACCAGTAGAAAATGCTGCTGCAGCTCGAGATCTCTTAGCAAACAACCCAGGCCCAGACCAGAATTGACTTAGTGTGAAGCTACTCACGAAGGGCCTGGAGCAGCAGAAGGTCGCCACGTCCGGCAGCGGAAAGCTGGTCTCCAAGTCAGATCAATGTCGCACGGACACGGGTCGACGCCATGATACAAGGCCTCGACGGGAGCTAGAACATCACCTCGTTCCAACCTTCGGGAAGACAATAATTCAAGAATCGGATCTTCACGACACCGGCACAAACCCGCATGAAGCTGGAGCAATGCAGCTCCAGTCGCAGAACGAGACGCCGTTGCGGCAATGGTCCGGTGACAGTCGAACAATTGCAGGGAAGATGAAGAAGCTCAACGTCGGGAGCAGGACCGGCAAAGGATACCCCCTCCTAGACATGCTATCCGTCCGGCTGAGCCACGTAACAATAATGGTAATGACGGACAAAGAAATGACAAACATCATGATGGAACAAGCCGACATGGTGGCCATCATCATGAAACCCCAGCTCGGGGTAACAATCCACCACCACCTTCTCCGCCAAGCAGTCACCATGCTTCGGACCACGTGTACGACGGACAATTTTTTTGTAAGGGTTTTCCATCTCAAGACACATCCAGCCCTACGACGGTGTGGCTCGGCCAGACACCTGGCTCCAGGACTTTTTCTAGGCCTGTTGCATCGCTAAAGGAGGAAACAGCTTGGTCGCGACCCGTTATCTCCCGCTTAAGGAAGACGGCTCGATCCATGGCTCAGTGAACTCCTAGAAAACACCATCCACAACTGGTATGATATGCAAAGTGCTTTCTTTCAGAACTTCGAGGGAACATACAGGAGGCCCTGCATGGTCGGAGATCTGTAGTGGTGCACCCAGAAATCCGAAGAAACATGTCAAGACTACATCGGACGATGGATCTACACGAAGAACTCCTCTGAATGAGTAAACAACCAAACCATGGTAAAAGCATTCATCACGGGGCTCCCAATTGTTTTACTATGTCACTGTTTAAAGTGTGAAAAAGTGACCAATTTGAGGGAGATGATAGAGACGGCAAGCAAATACATTGATGCGGACAACGATGTAGAAGGACTTCTCAACGTGCTGGTCGTGCCTCAATCGGCAAACAACCGAAGTAGCAGGCCACAAAACGCAAGAACACCTTGGAGGAAAAGCCCAATCCGGAAACCGCAACAGTCAATGCAACTTTCGGGTCTAGAGGATGAGGAGGCTGCATAGGCGGCTGGGGACAAGGCCGTGGAACTTCTAGAGTCCAAGGTAGAGGAGACCAGCAACCTGGCAAAACCTACTCTTGGGCCGACATTACCAACAATCCGTGCATGCATCACCCAGATGGCAACGGGGCTCGTCCCACACTAATGTTGAGTTTCCTTTTAATGACAACATCAATAAAGACGAATCCGCTAGCTATAGGGCCAAGCGACGAAAAGGAAATAAGAATTCCGACAAAGAGAAATAGTCGAAGGAAGATTCCGACATGGAGGATCCCGAAGCTTCAAATCCCAAGTCGGATGGAAAAAGACCTTCCCAACCAAAAAGACACTTATGTCTGCTTCCTCAGATCTCAACCAGCCAAGGTCAAAATGAAGGGAATATGCCCGAGAGGCAATAATAAAGTTGTTATTATCTTATTCCATGTTTATGATAAAAGTTTATTTTGCATGCTATAATTGTATTAATACGAAAACCTTAATACATGTCTGTTTAATAAACAAATAGAAAGTTCCTAGGTATGCCTCTGTATAAACTAGCTCATTGATTAACAGGATGATCAAGTATTCCTGATCATGGACATTGGATGTTGTTAATAACGAGGTCACATCATTGGTGAATGATGTGATGAACATTCATACGAAGTATAGAATTATGATCAAAGTCATTATGTTTATATTGTTATAACATCATACGAAGTAATCTTTATCCTTAGACCATGAGATCATGTTAATTGCTAACACCGGAAGAATGCTTTGATAACATGAAACATCACACCATAACAGGGTGACTATACAGATGGTTTTGGGTATTCCGAAGGTGTTATGTTGAGGCTCATGGATCAAGAGTGGAATTTGTCAATCCTGATGACGGATAGATATACTCTGGGCCCTCTCGGTGATATCACATTTAGATAGATTGCAAGCAAGTGATATGATCACTAGAATGTTATATCATGGGAACAAGAAAAGAATGCATGTTGGTAGCAAGATCAAACTAGGTATTGAGATAATGATGATCGAGTATTGAACATGTAATATATCGTGAGACAAAGGGATTTAGTTACTACCGTTAAAGGTTCTCTCGATCACAGATATGATCGTTGAATGTGTGGGAGTCGGTATGGGTCTCTAGGTCCCGCTTCTGATTATTGATCTGAGAGGGGGTCTCGATCATGTCTGCATTATTCGTGAACCATAGGATGACACACTTAAGGGTTACCAAACACCATTTGGAGCAAATATGTTCTAGACGAAAGAATTGCAAAGCGCTGGAGTTATTTTAATGGACATCGGAATTGTTTCAGGTGAAATTGCTGAAATTGGTTCTGCATGTGATATTGAAATGTTGTAGGGGGTTTTATGTGAATGGTTTTTAATTAAATTAATTAAAAAATCTGAATAAAATAAATAAAAGAGTTTTATTAAATGAGAGAGTATTAAATTTGGAGAAATTTAATGCATTTAAGTGGAGACTTAAGTGGAGAATGTGAAGGGTCATATTTATGTGGAGGGAGTTACCACCACACGAATGAGGGAGGTGAAGGGGCACCCCAAGGGGCGCCGTCCATGGGAGGGGCACCCTCCTCCTCCTATAAAAGGCCCCCTCTCTTCACTTCTCACTCATACCTCCTCGTGAAGGATCTCTCTCGCCCTCTAGAATTATTTCCTCATGGTCTCAGATTAGCGAGATACATGTTCCAAGTGGCATTTCATATGGAAGAAGTTGCTGCTTCCGCTGCATCACTAGAGCGAGGAGGTGGAGGTTTTTCGGTGGCCTGAACGTGTGTGCGAGGATGGATACATTGCTGATTTGCGGCGCTAGGACTTCCACACGATCTTGAGATCGGCAAGCGTTCGACTACATCATCCACGAGTTCCATCTCGTTAACAAAGATTTGTCGGTCTACAAGGGTATGTTCTCTATGGATGTATATCCACCCGTTGCTTGTATCTAGTAGATAGATCTTGGAGTATAATAGTTACCATTGTAGGAATTTTTTTGTTTTCTATGTTGCGAACCCAATAGTGGTATCAGAGCCTGATCTATGCGTAGATGCTTTGCACGGGTAGAACACATAAGAGTATGTGGGCGGTGATGATCATGTTATTGCATCTTCTATGTATTTTCGATATTGGTAGCATAGTGGGATGAAGCAGTCCAGACTAACTTTACATGTCCTCGCACATGAGACATGTTCCACGCTTGATATGCAACTAGTTTTGCATAAGTGGCTAGCGGGTGTCTGTCTCTCCTACTATAATCAATATTTGATTTACAATGATTTGCTAATGATTTGGTTAATCGTTGTGGTTCCATGTTTGTAGGTAAGAACGGTTCTATGTTCGAAAGCCCTAAGCCACCTAAAAACTTACAATTGATAAATTAGAAGCGTCTAGTTTAGATCGTTGTTGGGCTAGTGTCATGATATAGTAATGTTGTAAGAAGATGTATAGTCGATACTCTTACAACACACCTAACGTGTAAGTTCCATAGACCTTGGCCTTACACATAAAGGAATGATAAAGATCATACCACGATGCACATGATAGTGATCAAGTGCAAGAACCATATCATTTCACTTTACACATTTGATGTTTGAATATTATATTGCTTGTTTGGCGTTTTAATAGCATTATAAGATGATCCCTCATTTAGATATCAAGATAAAAATGTGTTCTTCCTTAAAGTACGCATCGTTTTATGTTTCATCGCTTCAAGACATCACGTGATGATCGGGTGTACTTGAATCCACGTTTTTATAATGGGTGTAAGACAGTTTTACACATGCGAGTATTGAGGTTCCTACTTGGCGAGCCTAGCATGTACAGACATGGCCTCGGAACACGGACTAAAAGGTTAAGCATGAGTCATATAGTTGATATGATTCACATATAGATGCTTTCCTTTGAAGCTACACCAACTCACGTGATGATCGGACTTGGTGTTGTGGATTTGGTTCATGTAATCACCAAAAAGACACGAGGGATGTTGCTTTTGAGTGGGAGTTCATGTAGTAATATGATTAAAGTTGAACTCATTTTTATCATAAACTAAATCGAAGTGAACTTGCATATTTTTTTGTAGTCATTGGCATTTGTTTACTACCTTGTACTTAGTTGTAATTGAGATAATAGAGCTATAGAATTCTGGATATTTACTTTACGAACTAGTATCGTATTGTTATGAGTGTCAATCTAAAGTTTAAAGTATTATTGCAAACTTTCAGCAAAACCTCACTTACTCCGTGAAATTCAATAAATAGTATTGAATCGAGAGTAACAATTCTAGTGTTAGTATCTAAATATCATGCTTGCCTCAATGATTCTTGATATTCAAAAAGATTGTTTAATATCGAGATTATCTAGGAGTGAAAGAATTGTTTCAGAAACCATCATGTGTGGAAGATATTGTGATATCTGAAACAATGTTTTTGGTTGCAATATGATAGCGTATAATTTAGCAAAATACATGTTCTCATATTGTATGAGAATTTGTGAAGGATGGAGATGCTTGGCATCTGAATCTCCCAAAAGGTTTCGGGAACTAACATTATACTCACAATTCTTCCTTATAGGCTATAGTAGCTTGTTCATGAAAGTTTTCATGATAAGGATAAATACAAGATGTAGGTAAAATGTTTACTACACTAAAATATTACTAAAGAATGGATTTTTGAAAGAATGCCAAACATTTGATGATGGTGATCCACTTCAAAGTGCAAGTCCAAAGGTATTAATATTTGACGATACACGCTTTGGACTATGTGTCATGTATATGACACCACTGTTGATGTTGATATATTCTTTTAAAGAAAAGGAAATGCTAAAAGAGAATCTCTAAAATATTTGGCAGAAAAGGAAAAGACTAGAAGTGTCCAGCCTAGGTATATAGAAGATATACGTGTTATGATTGTATTGTTTGCTTGTTAAACAATGTGGTTCTTAGGTATTGGATACCGAATTTGTTGGTGTGAAGTGTCATATAGAACAACACAATTCATGAACTGCAACGACCTAAGTAACTACCAAGAGAATAAGTGATGATGTTCATCGAAAACAAATAAAGTGTTATTGTGTTTCTCGTTGTCATCAATCCTATCCTTCAAGGTTTGTTTTAATAATTGTTATTTAGTTCCGGTATTACGAGAACAATGGTTGTTGATACGTCCATTTTGCATCACTATTCTATGTCATAATTCACTGCTATTCATTGATATATTTCATATTGAGAGGTGATACTTATGTTATTTCATCTGTTTTTGCATGGTTGATGACTTTTGGAGCATGGACCGCTGCAGTCATGATTCTGATGGAAAAGGTGTTGTTTGGAGGCAAAATTCGCGAAGATCAGAAAATCCGGGAAAATATACGGAAAATCCTGTTTTTCCAGAATACGAAGGAAGCTAGAAGGGGGGATGGAGATGGGCCACAGGGGGCCCACACCACCCCCCGGCACGCGCCACCCTGGGTCGCGCCACCAGGTGGTGTGGCCGCCCTGGTTCACCCCTGGCGCTCTCCTATGGCGTATATTATCCTCCCGAAACCCTAAGACTCAGGGAGCGACTACAGAAAGATTCCGCCGCCTCTGTGGGGCGGAAAACACCGAGAGAGAAAGATCTCTCTAGCGGACAGATTTCTGCCGGGGGAATTCCTTCCCGGAGAGGGGAGATCATCGCCATCAACACCACCATCAAGCTGGACTTCATCGGGATCATCATCATCATCATCACCACCATCATCACCATCAGCACCCTCATCACCATCTCCATATTGCTATAACAATTGCGTTGAATCTTGCATAGTTCATAGGGGAAACTTTCCCGGTGTTGATTACTCTTCGTAGTTGATGCTATTGAGTGAACCATTGAATTATTGTTTATGTTCAGATTGTTATAAACCATTATTCCATCTCTGATCATGATCCAGATGATGTCTTGTGAGTAGTTCGTTTTGTTCTTGAGGACATGGGAGAAGTCATGTTGTTAGTAGTGGAATTGTGTTGAGAAAGATTCAATAGTTTGATATTTAAGTTGTGGTGTACTTCTTCTAGTGGTGTCATGTGAACGTTGACTACATGACACTTCACCTATATGGGCCTAGGGGAATGCATTGTGTATTTGGCTACTAATTGTAGGGGTTGCCGGAGTGACAGAAACCTGAACCCCCGTTAGAAAACCATTGCACAAGGGATGTAAGTGTCTTAGAGTTTAAAGCTGTGGTTAGGTTTCTACCTCAATTACTTTCTTGTACTTACGGATGTTTGTGAGGGGTATAATCACAAGTATGTATTAGTCCTAGGAAGGTCGGTACATTAGCACAGGTTCACCCACACAACACTTAGCAAGCTAAAGAAGATTGATCAACTATATGAAGCGAAAGCACTTGACAGTCTTCCCATGTGTCCTCGAGAACGTTTGGTCATCTTAAGTAATACAACCGGCTTGTCCTTTGCTGCATAAAGGATTGGGCCACTTGCTGCATTTAGTCCTATTGTATTTTATTTACTCGTACTTTGTTTACTTGCTTTATGAAAAACCCCTAAAAATCCGTTTGCTAAGTATTTGCAGAGAATTCATGATCCATACCACTAGCCAGCACCTTCTGCTCCTCATTGGGTTCGACACTCTTACTTATCAAAAATACTACGATACACCCCCTATACTTGTGGGTCATCAAGACTATTTTCTGGCATCGTTGCCGGGGAGTGAAGCGCTATTGGAGAGTGGAACTAGTAAAGGAAACTTCTACTGTGAGTATTGTTTACTTCTACTAGTTGCTTTATTTTCGTTATGGATAATTCGCTGAGTTTCTTATTTGGTAATGCTACTACCACTGCTAAGGTAGTAGATAAACCACCACTTGCTAAGAATGATGTTTTTAAAATACCTACAGGAATTATTGATCGTGTTATGGATAACTACTATGTTGGAGATGGAACTGTCCATCCCGGTGATCATTTAATCTTTATACACGAATTATGCGGGTTGTTCAAGTGTGCAGGTATTACTACAGATCAAGTTAAGAAGAAGTTATTCTCATTATCGCTGAAAGGAAGATCTGAGGGATGGTATAAGCTCCTAAAGAATGGTCAAGCTCTGGAAGGAGAGGAAATAGTGCCTCTCTTTTATTCAAAGTTTTATCCTCCTAGTGAGATTCATAAAGATCGGAATCAAATATACAACTTTTGGCCTCTTGATGGAGAGAGTACAGCTCAAGCTTGGGGGAGATTGAAGTTACTAATGCTCAAATGTCCCATTCATGAGCTCCCCAACAATATTATTATCAATAACTTTAATCAAGGCTCCCTCTACATGACAAGGATTTATTGGATGCTTCTTGTGCTGGATCATTCACTCGCATGGAAGAACAAGCTAAATGGGATCTTCTGGACCATATTCAAGACAATGCTGAAGCATGGGAAATGACAAAGGTAGAAAGTCAGGTATAAATTATGATTATGAATGCATTGAATCTTTTATGGGAACTGATGACTTTCAAAATATTAATAATACTTATGGTCTTGATTCACAAGTTATTAAAAATTGCTTTAAGGCTTTTGCTTCTTATATTGAAATCCCAAAAAGGGGATGGAGCAAGTACCATGCACCTTATAAACATATCGTTGACTGTGGTCCTATTGGGAGTACTGAGTTATACACTATTGATCACATCTTACCTGAACTTTATATCGAGAAACCCTTCCCGGATAAGGTAAAGGACCATCCTATGATAACTAGTGTAATCACTAAAAGTGCAAAGATAACTGTAAAACCTGATGAACAAATAAACATTGAACCTGTTGTAGCAATTGTGTAAGACCTTGTCACTAAAAGCGTAGAGGATGGACACATAGTCTTTTGTGAGGATGCTTCTAACATTGTTTCACACCCTAATAGAACTAAAAAAGCTAGTGTCCCTATGCTTTCTATTAGAATTGGTGATCATTGCTATTATGGTTTATGTAACATCATGCAGAAGATAGAATTGCGCAAAAAGTGCTACAATCAGGTTTCTACTGGCCTACCCTTTTTAAAGATGCAAAAAAATTGTTTTATCTTGTGATGAATGTCAGCGTGTTGGTAACATCTCTAGACGCAATGAAATGCCTATGAACTACTCTCTAGTTATTGAACCCTTTGATTGCTGGGGATTTGACTTTATGGGTCCTCCCCCCCCCCTCGAAAGGTTATACTCATATTCTTGTTGCCGTTGATTATGTTACTAAGTGGGTAGAAGCCATTCCTACGAAGAGTGTTGACGGGGAGACTTCTCTAAAAATGCTTGATGGCTCAATGCACGGCGCCCAGAAAATTGCTTGATGGCGGTGTTGATGTAGAGCTCGTTGGGAACCCCAAGAGGAAGGTATGATGAGCACAGCAGCAAGTTTCCCTCAGTTATGAAACCAAGGTTTAACCGGACCAGTAGGAGCAAGGAAACACCTCAAAGGTGTTACTAGTTGAGCTTTGGCAGGGCGCACTACTGGTGCTAGTAGCAACGTGGAGACCTGCACAACACAACCACGGAACTTTGTCCCCAACTTGCGATGAGGTTGTCAATCTCATCGTGTTTTGCGGAAAACAAAGGATTAAACGTATCGAATGGAAAGAAGTAAAAGTTTGCACAAAGTAAACACAAAGCAATAAAAGATTGTAGATTGTATGTAAAGAAAAAGGACCGGGATCCATAGTTCACTAGAGGTGGCTCTCCTTAGATAAATAACATGCTGGGTGAAGAAATTACAGCGTGGCAATTGACAAACACCGAGAAAGCAATACATGCATATACTAATCATCTTGACTCCTCTGAGACTTGATTGGGCATTACACCATAATACATAGACCGCCATCCAACTGCATCTATGACTAATAATCCACCTTCAGGTTATCATCCGAACCCCCTCCAGTATTAAGTTGCAAGCAACAGATTATTGCTTTATGAACTACGTGTAAAGTAAACAATATGATTGTTCTATGAACAAAGGATTGTTGTTTTCTCCCTAGTAGCAACAGCACATCTAGTACCTTAGAGATTTTTGTCACTTCCCCAGATTACCAGAGGCATGAACCCACTATCAAGCATAAATACTAACTCTTGGAGTTGCTAGCATCTACTTGGCCAAGATAGCTACTAACAACGGAAAGCATGCAAGATCTCAAATAACAAAGACATGATAGAATCAATAATCAATCTGAAATAGCATCTCAATATCCATTGGATCCCCGCAAACACAACATGTCTGAATTACAAATAGATGATCTTGATCATGAACGGAGCTCACAAGATCTAAACATGAAATCACAAAGGAGGAGAACCAGCCATCTAGCTACTACAAGGATCTGTAGTCTAAGGATGAACTACTCACGCATCACACCAGAGGCTTGCATGGTGATGAAGAAGGCCTCCAGGGTGAATTCCCCTCTCCGGCAGGGTGCCGGGAAGAGCTTCAGATCCCTCCCGATCTAGGGATGGAGATGACGGCGGCTACAGACTCTTTCGTGGATTTTTGATCGGGTACTTAGGGTTTTCGTCCCGAGGGCAATATATAGGCGGAAGGAGAGGCCAAGGAGGTACCGGTAGCGGCCACACCACCCCCTGGCACGGGCCAGGCCTGGCCGCGCGGCCAGGTGGTGTGGTTGCTCCCTGGCCCTTCTCCGTCTCGTATTCTGGCACTTGATCACTTCCAGAAAAATAGGCACTTTGGCTTTTGTCCCGTCCAATTCCGAGAATATTCATTTTCTGACTTTCCTAGAACCAAAAACAGCAGAAAACAGGCAGCTGGCACTATGGGTCTTGTTAATAGGTTAGTCCAAGAAATCATATGAAAAGTACTCCAAAGTTGGAACAAAACACAAGAAAGTGGATAAAACCAAGCATGGAACATCAAAAATTATAGATACATTTGCAATGTATCAACATCCCCAAGCTTAACTCCTGCTCGTCCTCGAGTAGGTAAGTGATAAAAAGAAAGAATAATTTTTGAGGTGACATGCACCATCAAAGACTTGATCAAAGTATTTGCAAAACATTCAAAGCTGGGATCATAGTACTTCAATCATAACATGAAAGACAGAGTTCTAGCAATAAGCAAAGAAACTATGATGCAACATGAAAAGGCACAAACAAAAGATTCATGAATAACAATGCTTTGCAAGACGTTTGTTTGTTTCACATAAAGAAAACATAGCATAATAGTATTCAGCTTGTCCCTCAATAGAGTAGCAAATATAAATGCATAGGACACCTTCAAAGTTCATAAGAGTGACTAGATGCAATAGTTTAAAACAAGAAATATCAAGTTATGCATCAATCAACTAGTCTTGGGACAATGCACATAGAACTAAGAATGGCCACTATGCTCTCAAAGTAGGTGCATAAAGATAGAAGGTGGAGACTCAATATAATGGTGGAAGAAAAGCCTTTTGTAAAAGGAAGTAGGGATTCAAGTCTCATAAAGAGCTTCCAAGAATTATGGTACTTATAGTTTTCAGCTCTCATTGCCCCTATCATAAGCATCTTGAAGTGATTAAGGTTAAAGTGAACAAACTATGGTGTACATGCTTGACGAAGTATAAGTCAGAAATCTCATGTCCCTTGTATACGAGGGCCGCTCCTCATGCTACTCAAGTTTAGTCACCGGTAAGTTCTTGTCATCGTAAGTACATGTGTATCATAGAGAACCGCCAACGGAGTACCCCTTGCCCAGTGATACGGAAGAATCCCCATATCAAAATGACAACACAAGCAGACAACGAGCATCTCAACATTCTTCTTATTTACCATGGGAATATGGTGTTTTTTTCTCTCTTTCCTCTTTTCATAGTATCTTTTTTTTTCTTTTTCTCTTTTTTTCTCTATATAGGACTCTTTTTTATAAGAAGAATGCTTCATAGACAGCGTATTATGGTTACGCTGTAGGTTTCCACCATGCCAGCATGGACTAGACCAGCGGCCCAGGCGTTTCTCTAACACATATACATAACTCCATGGACTTACAAGCTCCCCTTTCATTTCACACCGATGACATCCATATACAAAAGAGCATGATAACAACTAGGTACAAGTACCAAGTGCAATGTTGAAAGCGTTCCCCATGAAAGCATGGTTCTGCTAATTCCCGACAAATAAGTGCAAGCATATACAACATAGAAGACACAATGGTTCAAGTTTATTAAGGACAAGTAAAGTAAAGTGTGCCATCAAGTTCGTGGGAGCTTTAATCACTAGTTTTCTCATAACAAGTGGAAGGTAATCAAAAGCATGAATATACTTGGAATAGCGTAAGCTAGTAGGTAGGTATGGTGGACTCTTTGGAATAACTTGATTTATGGAGTTGGATGCATGAGTGGAACTCATACTTTGTTGTGGAGGCTAGCAAAAGACTGGGAGCGACAAACTAAGAGAGCAATAATGGCCATAATCATGCAGAGCGACAAAACATCATTGATCAAAGCATAAAGTGATACTACAAGTTGAAAACTAAAGGATCATACAGTCTATGGTGACTTGAGATAGTCATAACATGGTGTGAGCATGCGCCAAGTCAACCCAAATAAAGCATCAAAGGAGAAAACCACTATACTATGCTTCAATATGCTAAACCAACGCATGATTCATCCAAGGCACATTAAGCAATCTCAATTGTTTATAACAAGTCATGCTACAGAAAGGAATACTAAGCATAAAGCCAAAACAATATCAAGCATGGCATGACAAAGCATAGGCCACAGTCAAAAACAAGCTCTTTTTACCACATAAGTATGAACTTTCCTACTCTTTACCAAACCAAACCAAACTATTTGCAAGCCAAATGTATGAAAGAGGGGGTCCAACCAATTTATTCATAAAAATAAGCAAACCAAGCAAACTAAAAACTAAAACAAAAACGAAATAGAAGGCGCTCCAAGAAAAACACAACTGTACATGAAACAATAAAAATGAAGTGTTTGGAAGAAACCTGGGATTTTTATTGATGAAGAAGGGGATGCCTTAGGCATCCCCAAGCTTTGATGCTTGTACTTCTTGGATGTTTCTTGGTGTGACACGCGTGGCATCCCCAAGCTTGAGCTTTAGTCCATTCTTCATCTCATTACTCATTCCTTCCATACACCTGAAATTTTTCCTTCATACAAAACTTCACACAATCTCATTTGCAACATTAGTGCACTTAAGATAAATAAGTCCCGAGGTTCAGTTCTAATACCAAATAAACTTTCATTAGAACACTAGATACTGTAGCACTTCCCTCAAAAATCTCAATTCCCTAAAATAACTCAAGAAGGAACCAACAAGAAGCAAATGCAGAAATCTGTCAAAATAGACCAGCAGGTAAAGACTAATTTTCTCGAAGACCTTATGTTGCTCAAATCAAAAAGTGTTGAACTAACGAAAGTTAGATAACAACATGGGGCAGAAGCAGAAAAAATTACAACTCAATCCGACATACATAGCTCTCTCAGGAATTTGTACGGTGAAGCACAGAAATCTGTTTCGGGACAGCAACTTTCCTAATCATTACTTCTCTCTCATTAGAGGTTACTCTTGGCACAAAAAGCAAATAAAAAGGATAAAGTGAGGTTATTACAGAGGTAATAACTTCCAAGACTCATCTAAAACTTTTGGGTTATCTCCCAATAAGTAATTTTCTTTAACGCCTTTAAGTTAGGCATAAGAAGCAAAGAAAGAATCAAGTGTTCTCAAATGAAGAAGCATTAAAACCAACTTTCTTGCCCTTACCTCTCTTAACCTTGGGGAAAATATGATTGTTTGGTGGAGAAGAAAGGTGCATGGTCCCCTTTCCCACATCTATTATTGCTCCAAGGAGTTCTAATAGGGACCTTCCAAGTGTAATTTGTCCTTTTCCTGCACATTCAATAACAAGATAATCAATAGAAATCGTTTTCCCAAGCATCTTTGTAAACACTCCTTCAGCTATTCCAAGAGGTAATATGGTAGTATTATTACTAAGAGATATTGATTTTCCTCCTTCAATGAGCCCCCAAGTATTCAGAGATTTATAAATATCTTTGGGCATAATGCAAAATTCAGACATGATATCACAGCGAGCTTGAAAAGTTTCAGTGTTCATCTCAATCTTTACTGTAGGGAACCACTTTGATGGTTCAGAGTTTTTTGGAACATAATCGTGATGCTCCCTAAGCGTATTATAGCAACTTTCTAATCTAGTAATGCTAGCCTCAAGTGTGTCCAACCTAGCAAATATTTTTGCGAAAGAAGTATCAGTTTGGCTAGGCAAGTTGTAAGTGAGGATCAATTTCTTTATAGCATTAATAGCATCATCCTCATTACAACGGAGGAAATCTCCTCCCACAACAGAATCCAAAGCATATCCACAGAAAAGAGCAATTCCAAGGTAAAAACTGCTAAGGAACAAGCTTTGAGTCATTTTCGGCTCAGTTTTTTCATGTAGATCGGAGATTCTAGACCAAGCTTCCTTAAAACTTTCCTCAATTCCTTGTTTAAAAGTGAAAATCATATCCTCGGGTGACATAGTGATTGGAGCAAGGCTAGACATAGTGACAAATTAGGATAGGAACTAATATTTTTTGTGTTTTTCAAATAAGAAAGCAAACAAGTAAAATAATTTTTTTGTGTTTTTGAAGAACAAAACAAGCAAAAAAAGCAAAAAGAAACTAAGCAAAACAAAAATAACAAAGTAAAGAGATTGATTATAAGGGACTCCCCTTGTGAAGATGTCCTTGACTCCCCGGCAACGGCGCTAGAAAAATGCTTGATGGCTCAATGCACGGCACCTAGAAAATTGCTTGATGGCGGTGTTGATGTAGAGCTCGTTGGGAACCCCAAGAGAAAGGTATGATGAGCACAACAACAAGTTTCCCTTAGTTATGAAACCAAGGTTTAATCGAACCAGTAGGAGCAAGGAAACACCTCAAAGGTGTTACTAGCTGAGCTTTGGCAGGGCGCACTACTGGTGCTAGTAGCAAC
Source organism: Avena eriantha (assembly GCA_910589775.1). Lineage (NCBI taxonomy): Eukaryota > Viridiplantae > Streptophyta > Magnoliopsida > Poales > Poaceae > Avena > Avena eriantha. Next base: position 109,437,673 of record OU342742.1, on the reverse strand, counting down.
GTGGAGACCTGCACAACACAACCACAGAACTTTGTCCCCAACTTGCGATGAGGTTGTCAATCTCACCGTGTTTTGCGAAAAACAAAGAATTAAACGTATCGAATGGAAAGAAGTAAAAGTTTGCAGAAAGTAAACACAAAGCAGTAAACAGTTGTAGATTGTATGTAAAGAAAAAGGACCGGGATCCATAGTTCACTAGAGGTGGCTCTCCTTAAGATAGATAACATGCTGGGTGAACAAAGTACAGCGGGGCAATTGACAAACACCGAGAAAGCAATACATGCATATACTAATCATCTTGAGTCCTCTGAGACTTGATTGGGCATTACAACATAATACATAGACCACCATCCAACTTCATCTATGACTAATAATCCACCTTCAGGTTATCATCCGAACCCCCTCCAGTATTAAGTTGCAAGCAACAGATTATTGCTTTACAAACTACGTGTAAAGTAAACAATACGATTGTTCTATGAACAAAGGATTATTGTTTTCTCCCTAGTAGCAACAGCACATCTAGTACCTTAGAGATTTCTGTCACTTCCCCAGATTACTAGAGGCATGAACCCACTATCGAGCATAAATACTAACTCTTGGAGTTGCTAGCATCTACTTGGACAAGATAGCTACTAACAACGGAAAGCATGCAAGATCTCAAATAACAAAGACATGATAGAATCAATAATCAATCTGAAATAGCATCTCAATATCCATCGGATCCCCGCAGACACAACATGTATGAATTACAAATAGATGATCTTGATCATGAACGGAGCTCACAAGATCTAAACATGAAAGCACAAAGGAGGAGAACCAGCCATCTAGCTACTACATGGATCTGTAGTCCAAGGATGAACTACTCACGCATATCACCGGAGGCTTGCATGGTGATGAAGAAGGCCTCCAGGGTGAATTCCCCTCTCCGGCAGGGTGCCAGGAAGAGCTTCAGATCCCTCTCGATCTAGGGATGGAGATTACGGCGGCTACAGACTCTTTCATGGATTTTTGATCGGGTACTTAGGGTTTTCGTCCCAAGGGCAATATATAGGCAGAAGGAGAGGCCGAGGGGGTGCCAGGAGCGGCCACACCACACCCTGGCATGGGCCAGGCCTAGCCGCGCAGCCATGTGGTGTGGTGGCTCCCTGGCCCTTCTCCGTCTCGTATTCTTGCACTTGATCACTTCCGAAAAAATAGGCACTTTGGCTTTCATCCCGTCCAATTCCAAGAATATTCATTTTCTGACTTTCCTAGAACCAAAAACAGCAGAAAATAGGCAGCTGGCACTGTGGCTCTTGTTAATAGGTTAGTCGAAGAAATCATATGAAAAGTACTCCAAAGTTGGAACAAAACACAAGAAAGTGGATAAAACCAACCATGGGACATTAAAAATTATAGATACATTTGCAATGTATCAATGCTTAAGTATGTTATCTTTCCTAGGTTTGGAGTGCCCAGGTATCTCATGACTGATGGGGGTTCTCATTTCATTCATGGTCGTTTTAGAAAGACCCTTGCTAAATATGATGTTAATCATAGAATTGCTTCAGCTTATCACCCCCAAACTAGCAGGCAAGTAGAGTTATCAAATAGAGAAATTAAATCCATTTTGCAAAAGACTGTTAATAGATCTACAAAAAACTGGGCTAAAAAGTTGAATGATGCTTTATGGGATTATAGAACTGCCTACAAAAATCCCATGGGGATGTCTCACTACAAGGAATCTGGCTATATATGACCCCCTATTTTCATCACAGAATCGTCACAATAGTCTGAATGACGATTCTATGATGATTTTAAAATCGTCGAAAGCTGGGCGTCGCAAATGAACTATAACAATGATTTTTGCGAAATCGTCATAACCGTCTATGACGATATTGGATCGTCATAACCGTTATGACGATCCAATATCGTCACGGACCATCTAGCCAGGCCAGGTCAGATCCTATGTGGCCGATCTGACGTGGCAAAATTGTGACGAAACGAGATCGTCGTAATGTGAATTCAGCCCAGTCCATTTGAGTGTTCTATATGGGCTGAGCCCAACACATGAGCCTTTTATTAGATGGGCCTTGGCCTTTTTTGTGCCCTTTTTATTTTATGCCTAGGCAATTTTATAATCCATTGCAATATTGGGCTTTGGCTTTTTTTCTATTTATTTATTTAATTTTTAGGCTTCATCCTTTCCAAGGTCCGTTTGTTTTTCTTTCTGTCCATTTAGTTTGTGTGCTTCAGCCTTTTTAGCTTAAATGTACACTGATCAAATGTGTTTTTGGGTTGTTCTGGCCCGTTTAAGAGCCCATGTACAATACATATCAATGGTACAACAGAACAGCAGCCAAGCAGGCGGAATAATGTAAAGCAACAAAGCATTTTGCTGGTGCATCTAGACATTTAACCAAACATATGTCTCATATGTTGATAATCAACACAGTTAACAAGGATTTCAAAGACCAATCACACATAGAAAGCAGAATAGACAAGCTCAGCCGGCCATGCTGTCAGCCGCCCCTGATCCCAGGGGCGTTGCTGCTGCTCCTCCATGCTACGAACCACCACTGTCGGCCATCGCCGCTGCTCCTCCATGCTACCAGCCACCGCTGTCGGGCGCTGCTCCTTATATACGTTTGGTTCTAGCACAATAACACATGAAAATTAATAAAATTGGTAAAACAGATTCTTAATAAGCATCAAAATAGATACTAGTAACTTTACAAGTATTGATTTGTAAAAGAACAAGCACTACTCAATATCTGATTTCATTGTGCGTAATAGAATGATGCAATGGAACGACCACAATCCCTATTCATGCAAAAATGTGTACAATAAATTCTCAGATGATATCGGTAAGGTACATTCTCACAACAACACAAGCTCAAAATTAACAGAGATGGTCATCATGGGTACAAGCAAAGCAATTTACCATCGGATATGAATAACTAATGCACTCGTACTTTCAAATTTTCTTGACAACAAAAGCATACATTTCAGATCCTTGCACAAATCGAGTCATTAACAATAGCAATAAGCATACATTTCAGATCCTTTCACACCACAGTTAACAAATTGCTCTGTATATGACCAGGAGCATACTAACCTGTAAAGAACTCAAACAACTAAATGAAGAGAACACAACTTCACATGTCTTGCAGTCCATGTCGACCAACCACAGGTACAACTCCGTGGCTTGGAGTGCATGCAACAGAACCTGAGAAACCAAATTTGGTCTCAGATATGAAAGGACCTGGGATACCAAATGGATCTCAGAAATAAAGGCAGGAGAATGTTTCTATTTGATAGTAGTTTCTATTTAAGCTATGTACATTTTCGCCCAGGAGAGTACTTTCTATTAGATAGCAATAGTTTTTATTTAAAACAAATATAAGGCATAAGATAGAGTACTTTATCTGGCTGAACCTACTGACCCAGTTAAGATCAGTACAAGCTATGATTCATATTGAGGAAAATATGGAACCAACAAATTGCAGATCGGTTTGGTTCTCCATGTCATACGTTTATTCCTGAAAACCATTTGCTACTCTACTCTTCAATGGAGTACATAAACATGGAATAAAGAAAACACAGCTTACCTAACAAAGATAATTATCCTTGGAAACTCCATCCTATATCCATCTACCGGCCAGTAGCTATGGCGCTGCTGTGGAGGAGAACAAAAATATTAAGGATAAACAACTAGCTGCAATAAAACTAGTTGCACAAGTAATACACAATGAATTTAGACCATCAGTAGATTTAGTAAACTAATTGATCACAGAATTGCACAAGATTTAATTGCCATAGAACTATAAAATGCAGCACGACTTATGAAATTCAGAAACCAAGCTTGATAAACTGCAGTGTATAGATACAGTTAAGCATGTACATACACACACTTTAGTTACTTTGAGAACCCACTAACATCTGAACCAAGAAGACACAAATAATTTCCAGAACTATCAATTTGAGCGGCCAAATACTAACACCCTAATTGACTTCTAGAACTATCAAACCCTAAGCCCAATCAAGAACAAAACTATCTCTTCCAACCAAAACAAATAAAAAATGCTCTGTGCCATCTAATTAACTAGCCCCCAATATGTACATGTTCAACAAATTCATGACTTGAAATTGAATTAGTCGATGAATACATGCAGAATAAGTCGCTGGTATAGCTACCCACAACTTTCACAATAACCTAACGAGGTTTCTTCTACGAACAATGGGGAAAGAGAGATGGCCCTACGAACATAAACACCAACCATGCTTCAGGATCGATCAAGAGCAAGATGGAGGAGTATGGAGCAGTAGTGGTAGTACCTGATTCGGTCCGAGTAGAGGAGGGTGGTGGTGATGGAGCACATCCTGAGAGGGTCGAGGGACACGGTGCCATCATGCCTGGGGTACTGCTGGTAGGTTTGGTAGAGGCGCTTGACGTCCTGGTCGTGCTCCCCGGTGACCATGCTGTGGAAGGCCTTGTAGTGCTTGAGGAAGTAGTGAAGGACCTTCGCCTCGTCGCTCTACAGGTCAACAGGCGTCCCCAGGAAGCGGGAGAGGTAGGCGATGGCGTCAACCCATAGGCCCTGCTCCATGAGCCGCGACAGGCGTATCATGCTCATGAATGAGTCTGTCTTGTTGAGCAGCCTACAGTGTAGGTGCAGTGCATGGAGTCAGTGTAGAATCCAACGGTGTGTGTTGTAGGAATGGTAGGAAGCGAAGGGCATGTGTACATACCCTCAGAAGGTGTCGCTGATGCCGTTGAGCAAGAGGTAGGTGACAAGTCGCCGGTGACGAGCGCGACGCGGACAAGGCGAGATCGACGCTCATTATTTTTTTGAAAAAATGATTTTTAGACTCATAATATCATGTTTCTTCAGAGATCCAATGCAAGTTTAGCGAGGCTCAGCCCCGAGCTAAGAACCTTCATGCCCGCCGTTTTGACCATAGTTTGAAACGGGCATAAAAAATTAAAAAATGGTCCAATCAATGCAAATCCTTCGCGTGGTGTCTTATTATGTGACATAGTTGCAACTAAAAATACAAAACTTGGTATATTGCAAGTGTCTCAAAAAAACCTTCTTAGAAATGAGCTATCATGTTCGAGGTTTCATGACTTTCGGGCCAAACGATCAATGTTGTGGCTAGAATTACGGCATAGTATGTGATAATGTGTCCATATTATGCACCCATATATATCGTGGGATGGCGAACAATGTTGCAGGACGAAGTTTTCCATTTCGTCGCACAAAAAAAACCATTTTCCATTTTCTGAGCACAAAAAATTGGTCGTTTTGTGAAGCAACCACCAAATTGAAGTTTCAAAATGCTACCATCCCATTTTCCAAAAATAGTAGGACACCTTACATGGACAATGTCTCAACCAGGGTATCTCAAACCTTTCCGTCCACCTCTGGCAAAAAAGAAAAATTCCTGCTGAATCGGTAGGAAGTGGGTCCGATTTGAACTACAGGTACATGATCTGATGCCCATTATTTTTTGAAAAAATGATTTTTATACTCACAATATCATGTTTCTTCATAGATATAATGCAAGTTTAGTGAGGCTCAGCCCCGAGCTAAGAAGCTTCATGCCCGCCGTTTTGACCATAGTTTGAAACGGGCATAAAAAATTAAAAAACGGTCCGATCAATGCAAATCCTTCGCGTGGTGTCTTATTATGTGACATAGTTGCAACTAAAAATACAAAACTTGGTATATTGCAAGTGTCTCAAAAAAACCTTCTTAGAAATGAGCTATCATGTTCGAGGTTTCATGGCTTTCGGGCCAAACGACTAATGTTATGGCTAGAATCACGACATAGTTTGTGATAATGTGTCCATATTATGCACCCAGATGTATCGTGGGATGGTGAACAATGTTGCAGGAGGAAGTTTTCCATTTCGTCGCACAAAAAAAACCATTTTCCATTTTCTGAGCGCAAAAAATGGGTCGTTTTGTGAAGCAACCACCAAATTGAAGTTTCAAAATGCTACCATCCCATTTTCCAAAAATAGTAGGACACCTTACATGGACAATGTCCCAACCAGGGTATCTCAAACCTTTCCGTCCACCTTTGGCGAAAAAGACAAATTGCTACCGAATCGGTAGGAAGTGGGTCCGATTTGAACTACAAGTTCATTATCTGATGCCCATGATTTTTCGAAAAAATCATTTTTAGACTCGCAATATGCTATTTCTTTAGAGATCCAATGCAAGTTTAGCAAGGCTCAGCTCCTAGTTAAGAACCTTCAAAACCCTAGTTTCAAAATCATATTTTGAATTATGATATTGTCCCTACTATGGACTAACATGGTATTAGTAGATCCACAATTTAAAGTAATCATACTATTCATAATTAACATCCTAGTATGATCTAATAAAATTTATAAAAATTTAGAGACAAAAATCAATTATTTTGGAGTTCTTATGAGAAAGATACACAAGAATTATGAAAACACAAAAAGAAAAACGAAAAAAAAAACATAACCGGACCGCCCAAATAAACCTTCCCAGCGAGGCCCATTAGGGAGAACCTTGCCGCTAGGCCCAGTTTTGATTGCGGGTCATCGTCAAATTGTTTGAGCGCGGCTATGGGACAACTAAATTGTGTTGGTCTGCTGGTTAGGTGGCTTCTACCTATGGTGAGGTCTCCGGTTCGAGCCCCCTTGCATCACCCTTTTTTGCTTATTATTTCCGCGCGTGCGTGCAAGGCCAAGGCCCGCCCACCGTGGCCCATCACGCTTCCTACCGAGGCCCAGTCTAGTGATAAATTGAGCCAGCCCAACAGATGAATTAAGTATATAAGGCCGCGAGTTGTTAATACTACAAGAAAGGTTCCTTGGTCTGGTGGTAAGGGGCATGTTGCTCTAGGTGGAGGTCGTGGGTTCAACTCCTAGGGCTATCTTATTTTTTTGAATAACCAAAATAGCTCAGGATTCGTGGGTTCACATGTAGATTTAAATAGTGCCACATAATGTCATATTAACACATGTATATGACACGCAGTCAAAAGCTGACACATAGACACAACACATAGGCGCAATTGGTGATGTGGCTGAGTACCTATTTCATCTTATCCTAATTTGGACGCTATGACGATTTTAAATCGTCGTAGTGAGCTACAAATAACGTCTTAGGCTATATCTGCTAGGTTATGACGATTTCAGCTAATGAAACTATGAAGTTTCTAAACAAAATCGTCGTAAATTTCTAAGGTTTTGAACCTTTGAAATGGCTGACGACCATCTGGTGCGAAATCGTCATAACTTTATGACGATTTGGTTCACGGTCACTATTAGAAGGTCATAGAATAACACATTCCTTGTAGTATCTCCTTATAAAATGGTTTATGGGAAAGCTTGTCACCTACCTTTAGAATTAGAACACAAGGCTTACTGGGCAGTTAAAGAACTAAATTGAGATTGTAAGCTCGCTGGTGAGAAAATATTATTCGACTTAAGTTCTTTAGATGAATGGAGGAGTGAAGCCGATGAAAATGCTAGGATCTTTAAGGAAAAGTTAAAAGATGGCATGATAAGGGAATACTTAAGAGAGAATTTCATGTTGGTGAGAAAGTTCTATTGTATAGGTCTCGTCTCAGATTTTTTGCAGGAAAGCTACTGTCAAAATGGGAAGGACCCTTCATTATTGAAGAAGTGTACCGTTCGGGAGCAATAAAAATTTCTTCTGTAAAAGATAATACTACACAAGTAGTGAATGGGCAGCGACTCAAGCACTATATTGCTGGAGATTCTTATAACGAAGATGTTGATGCCTTTCAAGTTATAACTCCGGAGAAATTTATCAAGGACCAGATTCAGAGACCTGTAGAGTCCGTTTTCAAATAGGTAACAATTCTGGTAAGAAAAGTTCCGTGAAAATACAATCCAACTATATTTTTGCAGTTTTTAGCCAATAAGGAAAGTTACAAAGCGAAAGAGGGACGAAAACGGAGCCAGGGTGGCTCACACCACCCTGTGGCGTGGTCCCACCCCTGGCCGCGCCACCAGGTGGTGTGGCCACTCTGGACTCCGCCCCCGACTCGTTTTCTCCTAGTACCTTCCTTTTGTTGTGCAACTTCGTAATATATAATCCCTCGGATCCCCCGAGGTTCGTATATCGTGTTTTCATTGTGTTTTCGTTTCGATCTGTTTCTGACAGGTAGAGTCCTAGATTTGGAGCCACAGTGTCTTCCTCTAGATCAACCAAGGAGGATCTCTTAGAGGATATCATCAACCCATACATGAGGGAGTTGAAGATTCGTCCCAAGGAGTTGTTGTTTGAAGACGGGGAGGTCCGGATAGAAGAGGTTCAAGGCCCTAAAGGTGAAGGAAGTCTAGAGGACAGGATGGAAGCACTAGAGCAAGAAGTCTTTAGGTACAAGAAGATGGCGGGACGCGAAGTGGATATCATCCACAAGATTTGTTCCGAGCTCATCGCTGAGCACCAAAAGGAGACTGCTGAGCTCAAGGATGAATTCCTCTCACTCCGCCAAACAACCAATGAACTTCAAGCACAACTCTACGATGTTCAAAATCAAAACTGTGAGTACGGAGTTAGATTTAAACGCATAAGTGCTGCTGCAAGTTTCAGGATGCTGGAGACCACGATGTCCTTTGTTGATGAGAAGCCCTTACCCTGGAAGTCGGACGAAGATGAGAGGATACCACCACCACCGAATGAATAATTCGTCATCAGGTTTGGCATCCCCTTGGTTTGTTCCAAGCTTGGGGGAGTGTCGCGGTATCACAACACTATCTTCTATCTTTTTACCTTATTAGTAGAGTCATATCATGAATAGAGAAGTTATTATGTAGGATGGTTTGCATTATGGAAGTGTCCCCTCTCTCGTTAGATATGTATCCCTTGGTGTGAGTTGCCGTTATGGAATATTAATGAGAAGTTCTATCATTCACTCTTTTCCATAGCTTATATTAGTTTTCAATTCGTGGTTGTATGATTGATCTTGTTGTTAGTATTGGTATCACTTTGGGATCATTGAGTTAATTTAGTTGTTTTTGGCAAACCTGGCTCGGTCAGTAGCAACACTATTTTTGAGAGTTGAATGAAAATATAAAAGTACTCTAAAGAAATATAATTTAATCATCTTTCTTTCTTGATTTGCTCATAAGTCTAGTATTCTCTAGTTAAGATCTTTTCTGCTTCCAAGGAAGATTGCATGTTTGTCTTTATCACTTGTATGTTTGTTTGTTTCCTTCAACTCTTATACTTGCTACCCAGCCTTGCTAGCCAAAAACTTGTACTGAGAGGGAATTGTTCTCGTGCATCTATCCTTTAAACCAAAACCTATGCCATTTGTGTCCACCATACCTACCTATTAGCATTATAGCTATTCCAAGTAAATTCCTGTTTTATCTACCTCCCAAAATAAACTTGTTATGTGAAAAGTAGTGATTAAAGCTCTCACGAACTTGATGGCACACTTTACTTTCTTGCACTTAATAAACTTGAACCATTGTGCTCACCTATGTTGCTTATATGCTTGCGCTTTGTAAGTTGTGAATTAGCAGAACCATGCTGTCATGGGGAACGCTTTCAACATTGCACTGGTACCTTGTACCAAGTTGATATCATGTTCTTTTGTCTATGGATGTCGTCGGTGTGAAATGAAAGGGGAGCTTGTAAGTCCATGGAGTTATGCATGTGTGTTAGAGAAACGCCTGGGTCGCTGGTCTAATCCATGCTGACATGGTGGAAACCTGCAGCGTAACCATAACGAGCATCTATGAAGCATTCTTCTTATAAAAAAGAGTACGATATTGAGAAAAAGAGAAAAAGAAAAAAGTGATTATGAAAAGAGGAAACAGAGAAAAAAACACCATATTCCCATGGTAAATAAGAAGATTGCTGAGATGCTTGTTGTCTGCTTGCCTTGTCATTTTGATATGGGGATTCTTCCGTATCATCGAGCAAGGGGTACCCCGTTGGTGGTTCTCTATGATACACATATGCTTACGATGAAAAGAACTTACCGGTGACTAAACTTGAGTAGCATGAGGAGCGACCCTCGTATTCAAGGGACATGAGATTCTCAATTTACAACTTGTCAATGCATATCCTCATATTTGATCACTTTAACCTTAATCACCTAAAGATGCCTATGATAGGGGCAATGAGAGCTGAAAGCTAGTAAGTATCATAATTTTTGGGGGCTCTTTATGAGACTTCCAATCCCTGCTTCCCTCTGTGAAGGGCCTTTCTTTTACGTTTTAGTAGAGTCTGTAAACCTATTCCCTTCTATCTCAGCAAGTATTTTGAGTTGTTGTGTTCCATTCATTCATATGATGATTTATTCAATCATGTTTCTTATGTTCCTTGTTTTGCACATTGCTCTTATCTTGATGTTTACTACTTTGAAAGCTATCATTGAAAACCAGTTATTTGTGAACTCCGGCAAATTATCAACTATTCTTCGACCAAGAGCAAAGTTTGCCATTACCAATTATGATTTACTTTATGTATCTTTATTGTGTTTCCTTTACTCATTGCAAGTTGAGTTATATAATAGTGAGTTGTCTTCTATTATGATTGATGCGCTCGACTTTCGACGTAGAGCTCGTTGGGAACCCCAAGAGGAAGGTAAGATGAGCACAGCAGTAAGTTTTCCCTCAGCTATGAAACCAAGGTTTAATCGAACCAGTAGTAGCAAGGAAACACCCCAAAGGTGTTACTAGCTGAGCTTTGGAAGGGCGCACTACCGGTGCTAGTAGCAACGTGGAGACCTGCACGACACAACCACAAAACTTTCTCCCCAACTTGCGATGAGGTTGTCAATCTCACCGTGTTTTGCGGAAAACAAAGGATTAAACGTATCGAATGGAAAGTAGTAAAAGTTTGCAGAAAGTAAACACGAAGCAGTAAAAGATTGTAGATTGTATGTAAAGAAAAAGGACTGGGATCCATAGGTCACTAGAGGTGGCTCTCCTTAGATAAATAACATGCTGGGTGAACAAATTACAGCGGGGCAATTGACAAACACCGAGAAAGCAATACATGCATATACTAATCATCTTGACTCCTCTGAGACTTGATTGGGCATTACAACATAATACATAGACCGCCATCCGACTTCATCTATGACTAATAATCCACCTTCAGGTTATCATCCGAACCCCCTCCAGTATTAAGTTGGAAGCAGCAGATTATTGCTTTACGAACTGTGTGTAAAGTAAACTATATGATTGTTCTATGAACAAAGGATTCTTGTTTTCTCCCTAGTAGCAACATCACATCTAGTACCTTAGAGATTTCTGTCACTTCCCCAGATTACCAGAGGCATGAACCCACTATCGAGCATAAATACTAACTCTTGGAGTTGCTAGCATCTACTTGGCCAAGATAGCTACTAACAACAGAAAGCATGCAACATCTCAAATAACAAAGACATGATAGAATCAATAGTCAATCTGAAATAGCATCTCAATATCCATCGGATCCCCGCAAACACAACATGTATGAATTACAAATAGATGGTCTTGATCATGAACAGAGCTCACAAGATCTAAACATGAAAGCACAAAGGAGGAGAAACCAGCCATCTAGCTACTACATGGATCTGTAGTCCAAGGATGAACTACTCACGCATCACACCGGAGGCTTGCATGGTGATGAAGAAGGCCTCCAGGGTGAATTCCCCTCTCCGGCAGGGTGCCAGGAAGAGCTTCAGATCCCTCCCGATCTAGGGATGGAGATGACAGCGGCTACAGTCTCTTTCGTGGATTTTTGATCAGGTCCTTAGGGTTTTCGTCCCGAGGGTAATAGATAGGCGAAAGTAGAGGCCGAGGGGGTGCCGGGAGCGGCCACACCACCCCCTAGCGTGGGCCAGGCCTGGCCGCGCGGCCAGGTGGTGTGGTGGCTCCCTGGCCCTTCTCCATCTCGTATTCTGGCACTTGATTCCTTCCGGAAAAATAGGCACTTTGGCTTTTGTCCCGTCCAATTCCGAGAATATTCATTTTCTGACTTTCCTGGAACCAAAAACAGCAGAAAACAGGCAGCTGGCACTGTGGCTCTTGTTAATAGGTGAGTCCAAGAAATCATATGAAAAGTACTCCAAAGTTGGAACAAAACACAAGAAAGTGGATAAAACCAAGCATGGAACATCAAAAATTATAGATACATTTGCAATGTATCAGCATCCCCAAGCTTAACTCCTGCTCGTCCTAGAGTAGGTAAGTGATAAAAAGAAATAATTTTTGAGGTGACATGCACCATCAAAGACTTGATCAAAGTATTTTCAAAACATTCAAAGCTGGGATCATAGTACTTCAATCATAACATGAAAGACAAAGTTCTAGCAATAGGCAAAGAAAATATGATGCAACATGAAAAGGCACAAACAAAAGATTCGTGAATAACAATGCTTTGCAAGATGTTTGTTTGTTTCACATAAAGAAAACATAGCATAAAAGTATTCAGCTTGTCCCTCAATAGAGTAGCAAATATAAATGCATAGGACACCTTCAAAGTTCAGAAGAGTGACTAGATACAATAGTTTCAAACAAGCAATAATAAGTTATGCATCAATCAACTAGTCTTGGGACAATGCACATAGAACTAAGAATGGCCACTATGCTGTCAAAGTAGGTGCATAAAGATAGAAGGTGGAGACTCAATATAATGGTGGAAGAAAGGCCTTTTGTAAAAGGAAGTAGGGATTCAAGTCTCATAAAGAGCTTCCAAAAATTATGGTACTCATAGTTTTCAGCTCTCATTGCCCCTATCATAAGCATCTTGAAGGTGATTAAGGTTAAAGTGACACAACTAAGAGGATATGCTTGTCAAGTTATAAACCGAAATCTCATGCCCCTTACTTACGATGACCGATCCTCATGCTACTCAACTTCTGTCACGAGTAAGCTCTTGTCATTGTAAGTATATGTGTATCATCAAGAACCGCCAACGGGGTACCCCTTGCACATGATACGGGAGCTTTCCCATAATCAAAATGACAAGGCAAGCAGACAATGAGCATCTCAGCAATCTTTTTATTTGCTATTTGCATAGGTTTTTATTGAGGATGCTTCATAGAGTGCTCATTATGGTGATGCTGCAAGTTTCCACCATGATTAGGCATGGCTTAGGCTAGCGGCCTAGGCGTTTCTCTAACACACATACAAACTCCATGATCTTACAAGTTCCACTTTTATTTCACACCGCCGGGATCCGTAAGCAAAAGAACATGATATCAACGGGGTACAAAGTACAAGTACAATGTTGAAAGCATTCCCCATGGAGGTGATGCTTCTTGTCCGTATTCTTTTATCGACTCTTCACTCCATAAACCTGAGGTCATGTTTATTGAACTCAGTTTTGCTTGGGGACAAGCGAAGTCTAAGCTTGGGGGGAGTTGATACGTCCATTTTGCATCATTATTCTATGTCATAATTCACTATTATTCATTGATATATTTCGTATTGAGAGGTGATACTTATGTTATTTCATTTGTTTTTGCATGGTTGATGACTTTTGGAGCATGGACCGCTGCAGTCAGGATTCTGATGGAAAAGGTGCTGTTTGGAGGCAAAATTCGCGAAGATCAGAAAATCCAAGAAAATATACGGAAAATCCTATTTTTCTAGAAGATGAAGGAATCCAGAAGGGGGGCTAGAGATGGGCCATAGGGGGCCCACACCACCCCTGGCGCGAGCCACCCTGGTTCGCGCCACCAGGTGGTGTGGCCGCCCTGGTCCACCCCTGGCACTCCCCTCTGGTGTATATTATCCTCCCGAAACCCTAAGACTCAGGGAGCGACCACAAAAAGATTCCGCCGCCTCTGCGGGGTGGAAAACACCGAGAGAGAAAGATCTCTCCGGCAAACAGATTTCTGCCGGGGGAATTCCTTCCCATAGAGGGGAGATCGTTGCCATCAACACCACCATTAAGCTGGACTTCATCGGGATCATCATCATCATCACCACCATCATCACCATCAGCACCCTCATCACCATCTCCATATTGCTGTAACAATTGCGTTGAATTTTGCATAGTTCATAGGGGAAACTTTCCTGGTGTTGATTACTCTTCGTAGTTGATGCTATTGAGTGAACCATTGAATTATTGTTTATGTTCAAATTGTTATACATCATTATTACATCTCTGATCATGATCCATATGATGTCTTGTGAGTAGTTCGTTTTTTTCTTGAGTACATGGGAGAAGTCATGTTGTTAGTAGTGGAATTGTGTTTAGAAAGATTCAATAGTTTGATATTTAAGTTGTGGTGTACTTCTTCTAGTGGTGTCATGTGAACGTCGACTACATGACACTTCACCTATATGGGCCTAGGGGAATGCATTGTGTATTTGGCTACTAATCGTAGAGGTTGCCGGAGTGACAGAAACCTGAACCCCCATTAGGAAACCATTGCCCAAGGGATGTAAGGGTCTTAGAGTTTAAAGTTGTGGTTAGGTTTCTACCTTAATTAATTTCTTGTACTTATGGATGTTTGCAAGGGGTATAATCACAAGTATGTATTAGTTCTAGGAAGGTCGGTACATTAGCACATGTTCACCCACACAACACTTAGCAAGCTAAAGAAGATTGATCAACTATATGAAGCGAAAGCACTTGACAGTCTTCCCATGTGTCCTCGAGAACGTTTGGTCATCTTAAGTAATACAACCGGCTTGTCCTTTGCTGCATAAAGGATTGGGCCACTTGATGCATTTAGTCCTACTGTCTTTTATTTACTCGTACTTTGTTTACTTGCTTTATCAAAAACCCCTAAAAATCCGTTTGTTAAGTATTTGCAGAGAATTCCCGATCCATACCACTAGCCAGCACCTTCTGCTCCTCATTGGGTTCGACACTCTTACTTATCGAAAATACTGCGATACACGCCTGTTGGGGATATACTTTCTGGTATCCTCAGCGTTCCTCACTGACCAGGGTGGCCCACTTTGGGTTAGAGCTTTACTTCATGGGCGGCCCAGTTAGAGGGAGAAGACGGAGTCCCATCCGGCTATGGGAAGGCCCAGAAGACTTACCAACTTAGGCCCATAATGTTACTTGTAGTTCAAGATGTACTCTGTAACCAACTCTTAGTCGTAGCCGGATTGATCTCTCCTGTAAACCCTAGGCCGGATATCTATATAAGCCGTCCTAGGGAGAGCCTTTAGGGCACGACCAATAGTCTACAATCTCAACTCGAACAGGCGAAACCCTTGTAACCCATATTCCGGCTTTGCCGTATTACTGGATTGATAGCAGGAGTAGGGTCCGTCCAAAGCCGGCGGATTCGAACCTGGGTAAACTTGTGCGCTCACCGTCTCGGAACACCGTACGCCTCACACCCCTCTCTTCCGCACGCCTCGAGGACCCCCTCATGGCATACTTGTCATCAATCCGACGATAGTTGGCGGCCACCGTGGGGCAAATGAGCTTCGGATCTACGTTCCGAGCGGAATCTGCAAGAATCGGAATCGGCGAGACCATCGCCGTCGGTCGCATCCTCTATGCCAGCGACGTCCCTCTCATCGTTCTCGACGAGACTTGGATTCCGGCTAGGGAGGACGTGACTGCTTATACAATCATGTCTTTTGGCGAGATCGATGTTTCCATCGGTTTCGCTGAACCTGCCCAACCCACCCCAGTGGTGATGATAGAGGCAGAAGAAACTTCTGGGTCCCCTTTGTCCACGGAGGCGGCAGAGTTCTGGATCTCAGAAAACCCTAATCCCACCCAGCCCGCACCAGTTGCGGAGATAGTGCAGAAATCCGAGCCTAAAGAAAACCTCGCGGACCAAGTCGAATCCAGAGTGGATCTCCCTGGAGAAGCCGGATCCCAGATCGACCCACCCGTGGAAGTCAAAATCCAGGCGGAGCACATCAACGACACTGATCCCGACTCTGATGATGTCGGGACAGACAAGCCTTTCCTCAGGTACCTTAGGAAGCATGCATAGCACTTCATTGGATACGTTGGATCCAGATCCGGCTCTGCCGATGCTGGAGAAAACATCGACTCGGTGCTGGAGGCAATTGGAACAAACGCCTACGTTCCCGCATCCTCGGATGAGTCCATGACGTCGGCAGATTTTCGAAAGTTCTCTGCGGAATATGACGAGGAGTACAACTCCAAAGCTGCAGAAGACGGAGAAGCCATGGCCGAAGGATCCGGGGAACACTCTCCCAAAGCGCAGGATGATATGGAGGTCGGAGACAATCCCGAACTCCAGATGTCCGAAAGTACCGCTCAGAGCTTGACTCCGGGAAATAGACCCAAAGCCGTCTTTGCTACCGGCGCTGCCAAGAGGGCAAAGAAGAAGAACAAGAAGAACAAGACCCCGGCAAAAGACCCTCTGACAGAGGAAGTGATTGCCGAGGAATACGAGGAAGACTCGGATGGAGCACTTATCCCAGACGAGCCGAAAAAAGAAGCATCGGTGGATGGGCACGTGATCACTGAAGGTGCGCGTAAACTCATCAATGCCGCATTAACCACACCTATCCCTACAGCTGCAGAACTTACCGCAGATGAGCTGGACGAAAGGGCCCAAGCCCTAGAAGCGCGTCGTCAATAACTCCTTGATGAAGCCAAAAACATCGAGGTGGAGAAGAAGCGCATGTCAAACAAGGAGTACATGTCCCGTCTGCATCAGAAGACACGGAAGCGTCACGTAGATGACAACCAATTCCCACGTGTCCGTGCCGTCCTTTTTGGAGATGAGATGGGAAATCCACGGAAGGACAACAATGGAGATTGGGTTTACCCAACACCAGTGCAAAATATTGTGGCAGCTCGCGAAATTCTATCAGCTAATCTAGGACCAGAAGAGATACGTTTGGGTATCAAGCTACAACAAGGGACTGGAGCAGAAAAAGGTCACCCTGTCAGGAAGCCAGAAGCTGGTCTCGGATTCCGACGAATGTCGCATAGATCCGGCATGGGCTGGCATAAGATCCCACTATGTTCGGGCGCAGTATCATAACCCCGAACGCAGGGAAGATAATTATTCAAGAACCGGATCGACGGGGCAGCACCGCAGGGCTACACATAACTGGAGCAACGTCGCTCCAGTAGCCGAGAAAGAAGCAATTGTTGCACTCAATCCGAGGAATCCTTCCCGAAAGGGAGAAGATAAAGAAAAACGTCGGGAGGAGGATCGTCAGAAAATGCCACCTCCTAGACATGAAAACCGTCCGGCTGAACCTTACCATGGTGGGAACGATGGACGAAGGAACAACGGAAACCATGCTGGTACAAGCCGGCAGGAGGCTCGTCACAGTCAAGAACCTCCCCGGAACCGGAATAATGACGCTCCGGACGGAGGCCGGCGATCAGCCAGGAACAACCCAGCTGCACCACCCTCTCCACTGCACAGTTATCACAACGGCCCCCAAGGAGGTCAAGGAGGACGACATAACGGAGGAGGTGGTGGCAGAAGCCGAAGTCCGGCTCCAAGGCACCGCAGCCACAGCCGATATTCGGGACGATCCCTATCCCCGAACGACGTAAGGCACAGGATGAACTCCAACATAGAGGCTCGGCGCTACGAAAACGATGACGTGTACGTGGGCCCAAAGTGCTTTGGACCACGCATCAGAGCTACAAAATTCCCGGAAGGATTTGCTATCTCAAGACATATTCAAGCCTACGACGGCATTGCTCGGCCAGACACCTGGTTACAGGACTTCTTCCAAGCTTGCTGCATCGCTAAAGGCGGAAACAGCCTGGTCGCAACCCGATATCTCCCACTTATGTTGCGGAAGACGGTGCGATCATGGCTCAATGAACTTCCGGCAAACACCATCCACAACTGGTATGACTTACAAAGTGCGTTCTTTCGGAATTTCGAAGGCACATATCGGAGGCCCTGTACGGTTGGAGACCTACAACGTTGCACCCAGAAAGCCGGAGAAACTTGCCGAGATTATCTCGGACGATGGATTGACACCAAGAACTCCTGCGAGGGAGTAAATGATCAAACTACGATTGAAGCTTTTATTTCAGGTCTCCCAATTGGATTACTGGGCCATCCCTTGAAGTGTGACAAGGTTACTGATCTGGGAGAGATGATAGAAACAGCGAGCAAGTATGCAGATGCTGACGACGATGCAGAGGGATTACTTAACGTCCTGGATGTACCACAGTCAGCAAAGACAAAGCAACAGGCTCAGAAACGCAAAAACACCTCGGAAGAAAAACCCAACGCGGAGACAGCAGTAGTCACTACTGTTTCTGGGACTGGAGGACGAGGAGGACGTGGTGGAGGCTGCGGGCATGGTCGTGGGACATCAAGGGTCCAAGGTAGAGGAGAGCAACAACCAGGCAAAACCTACACTTGGGTCGACATTGCCAATAACCCATGTGTGCATCACTTAGACGCCAATGGGGGCTCGTCCCACACCAACGCTGAATGTTGTTTTAAGGATGACATCAAGAGAGATGATACCGCGGGCTACAAAGCTAAGCGGAAGAAGGGAAAGAAAAATCCTGAAAAAGAAAAAGAGACCAAGTAAGATTCCGACATGGAGGAAGCCGCCGCTTCAAATCCCAAGTCGGAAGGGAAGAAAACGTTTCCTACCAAGAAGGACACTTACGTCACCTTCCTCGGATCTCAACCAGCAAAGGTCAAGAAAGCAGTTCTCCATGAGCTCAACGCAATAGTTCCGGCTGTCCCTCAGTATTTGGACTGGTCGGAGGTGGCAATCACATTTGACCGCGCTGATCATCCGCCTAAGTTGCATAGGCGAGAAAAATACGCCTTAATCGTCAATCCACTTATTGACGGTTATGGTTTCTCCAAGACCCTCATGGACAGTGGTAGTAGCATCAATATTCTCTATGTAGAAACGCTACGCCGGATGAAGATCTCGGAAACATAGCTTAACCATAGCTCTGTGATTTTTCACGGGGTTGTACCAGGAAGACAACTAATTCCCTGGGAGAGATCACTTTGGATGTTACTTTTGGAACACCAAAAAATTATCGAACGGAGGCACTTTCCTTCGAAGTGGTCCCATTCAAGAGCGCATACCACGCTATATTCGGACGTCCGGCTTACTGGGCTTTTATGGCTCGTCCATGTTACATTTACAATATGATGAAAATTCCAGGTCCCAACGGCGTGATCACCATCAGGGGTGACCCGAAGAAAGCGCGAGAGTGCGAGGATGGAAATGCCGCCTTTGCCGAAGCCGTGCTGCACGCCTAGGAGTACCAGGAGATCAAGAAGAGCATAGATCCGTCCGAGATGCCCGCGACGAAGAAGGAGGTGACAAAACCAAATCCGGAGTTCAAGGCATCAGAAGAGACGAAGACGACGCCATTGAAGGATGATGACCCCTCCAAGGTGACCCAGATAGATGCAGGCCTAAGTAGCGCATAGGAAGGCGCGCTCGTCAAGTTCCTCCGAGCAAATCAAGATATCTTCGCATGGCAGCCATCTGACATGACCGGAGTACCTAGGGAACTTGCCGAGCACTCTCTAAATGTAAACTCGAACGCTAAACCCGTCAAACAGTCCTTATGACGGTTTGGTGACGAAAAGTGTAAGGCAATAACTAAGGAACTAGCGCGGCTCGAGTTAGCCGGATTCATAGAAGAGGTCATCCATACTGAATGGTCGGCCAACCCTGTAATGGTCCCTAAAAAGGACACTACTGATTTAAGGATGTGTGTTGATTATACTGCCTTGAACAAGGCTTGTCCAAAAGATCCGTTCGCTCTGCCTAGAATTGATCAAGTTATCGATTCTACGGCAGGCTCGGAACTCCTCTGTTTTCTCGACGCATATTCCGGTTATCACCAAATCCGGATGAAGGAATTTGACAAAATCAAGACTTCATTCATAACCCCTTTCGGAACCTTGTGTTATGTTACGATGCCCTTTGGGCTGAAGAACGTAGGAGCTACGTACCAGCGCACGATGCAGCGTTGCCTCCATGACTAACTCGGGCGCAATGTACATGCATACGTGGATGATATCGCGGTCATGTCCAAAAAGAAGGAAACATTGGTTTCTGACTTAGAGGAGACGTTTGCCAATTTACGAAAATACAACATCATGCTTAACCCGAAGAAATGCTTCTTTGGAATACCAGCCAGGAAATTGTTAGGTTTTATTGTGTCTCAACGAGGCATAGAGGTGAACCGTGACAAGATCAAGGATATTCTCAATATTTCCAGGCCAACTCGCCTGAAGGATGTACAAAGATTAACTGGTTGCATCGCCGCGGTCAGTCGATTTGTAAGCCGGCTTGGTGAAAGAGCCGCACCATTATACAAACTCCTGAAGAAAACCAAGGATTTTGTCTAGACTGACGAAGCCGAAGCTGCACTACAAGACCTGAAGAAAGTACTCTCATCTGCTCCTATCCTTGCAGCACCGGAACCTCAGGAACCGATGTTGCTTTACATTGCTACGACAAATAGGGTTGTCAGTATAGTTATGGTGGTGGAGAGACCAGAAGAAAATCAGGAGCACCTGGTGCAGCATCCGACGTACTTTGTCAGCGAGGTCCTGACAGAATCAAAACAGCGATATCCGCACTATCAAAAGTTGTCTTACGGTGTTTTTCTAGCATCTTGTAAGTTACGACACTATTTTCAGGAGCACCCAATTACCATGGTGAGCAAAGCTCCATGAGAGATATAATCAATAACAGTGATGCTACAGGACGCGTCACCAAATGGGGCATAGAGCTTGCAACTTTCGATATTGAGTACAAACCCCGGACAACAATCAAATCCCAGATCCTTGCCGACTTTGTCGCTGATTGGACAGAGACCAAGGAGAACATGGTCCTCCCGGAGTCGGAATATTGGACCCTCTTTTTTGATGGATCCAAGGCTAGGGGGGCTCGGGGGCTGGCGTGGTGCTCAAATCACCCCAAGGAGATAAACTTTTATATGTGCTGTAGATCCACTTCACAACGACAAACAACATTGCCGAGTATGAAGCACTGCTACATGGAATCCGGATTGCTAAGGATATTGGCATCCGATGTTTGATGTGTTATGGAGATTCGGATTTTATTGCTCAGCAAGTGTCAGATATTTGTAATGCAAATAAGCACATGGCAGCATATAAAGCTATCGTGGATGATCTATCTAAATCGTTCGAGGGGTTTGAAGTTCAACACATCCCTCGAGCAGAAAACGAGGAAGCAGATGCACTATCTCGAATAGGTTCTGCGTGGAAAGAGGTTCCGGATGGCGCATTTTTAGAGCACCTCAAAGTTCCCTCGATAAAGGGAGTAGATGAGGAGTATCCGACCAAATCCGACGCACCTTTAATAGCAGTTCTGGCTGTAATTCCCAGCTGGACTCAACCCTACCTTGATTACTTGGTAGATGGCAAATTACCCGAACACGAGGTGCTGAGCCGGCAGATTATCCGACGAGCAAAAGCCTATACTATTGTTAAAGGTGAGCTCCATAAATGGAGTGTTTCTAGGGTTTTTCAGCGCTGTGTATCTCCGGAAGAAGGAG
This sequence comes from Avena eriantha, assembly GCA_910589775.1. Taxonomy (NCBI): domain Eukaryota; kingdom Viridiplantae; phylum Streptophyta; class Magnoliopsida; order Poales; family Poaceae; genus Avena; species Avena eriantha. Next base: position 109,416,224 of record OU342742.1, on the reverse strand, counting down.
TGGAAATCTTAAGAGAAATCCACGAAGGCGAGTGTGGTCACCACGCTGCAGCCAAATCTTTAGTGGCAAAAGCTTTTCGACATGGTTTTTTCTGGCTCACAGCTCAGGCAGATGCCGAACGATTAGTCAAGACATGCAAAGGCTGCCAAAAGTACGCCAAGTAAGCTCATGTTCCGGCTGATCAGCTGCGAACAATACCTATAACATGGCCTTTTGCGGTCTGGGGGCTTGATATGGTAGGACCTTTTAAACGAGCTCCAAGTGGATTTACTCACCTCTTAGTGATGGTGGATAAATTCACGAAATGGATCGAGGCTAAACCTGTCACTAGTTGTGATGGAGCAACAGCCAAAAGATTTGTCGAGAATGTTATAATCCGGTATGGTTATCCGCATAGCATTATCACAGACAACGGGAGTAACTTTTCAATGGGAGAGTTGGTTGAATTCTACGACAAACAAAATATCTGGCTTGACATTGCGTCAGTCGCACATCCACAGGCTAATGGACAAGTCGAAAGAGCAAATGGTTTAATTCTACAAGGCTTGAAACCAAGACTCGAAGCACCACTGAAACGTGTTGCGGGGGCTTGGGCAGAGGAACTACCCTCTGTAATTTGGAGTTTGCGAACAACTCCGAACAGGTCAACAGGATATACACCTTTCTTCTTGGTCTATGGCGCAGAAGCAGTTCTTCCTAGTGATTTGATTCATACTTCTCCTAGAGTGGCCGCGTATATTGAAGAGGATGTTGAGATTTCTCGACAAAATGATCTCGACTTAGTCGAAGAAGTTTGCGTCGTTGCTGAAATGAGATCTACAGCCTATCAGCAGAAGTTACGCAAGTATCATAGCCAGAGAGTCTGAACTAGATCTTTCAATAAAGGTGATTTGGTTCTCCGGCTTGTGCAACAAAGAAAGCACAAACTTTCCCCAATATGGGAAGGGCCCTTTTTGGTTAGTCGAGTATTGCACAATGGGTCGTACTACTTAACTGACATGAGGCCAGTCAAAGAGAGACCTGCTACTAAGAAGAGAAAGAGAGCTGGAGGAAGTACAAATCCGAAAGAATTAGACAGACCATGGAATATTGCTTAGCTACGTCCCTTTTATTCTTAATTTATCTTTCTTTGTAATTATACATATGTACATGCTCTGTGAGAAATAAAATTTTTGGTTACCTCAAAGTTTTCCTGAGAAGTTTTTACCATCTTATTTCCTAAAGATCATGTCATAGTCGAAAATCCCAGAATGCTTGAAAGTACTTTATGCTCATGTTCGTTCTGGTTTAGATTTCCCATTCTAAAACTGCTACCTTCGGGTATAACTCTAAAAAACTCTAGTCTTTACTTGGGTTATTTGTCTGATTGCTGGATGCGGGTATCTTCTGAGTAGTGAATTGTTGGTACTGGAAGCCGGCTTTGTTTCCGAGTTTAAACTAGTTTAGCAATTAAGCTCCGTTGCTCGGCAAAGTTTCCGGCTGAAGGTTTAGCTGGCTCACGAAAGGGACGAGGCGGAAAGCCAGATAAACGATAAGTAGAGGCGGAAAATTCCAAGTGCTTATGCAAACATTTCAGGCACACAAATAATCTAAGACAAAAGTGCTGAATAGATAAAAAAAACTTGGCACTAGCAAAAAATCTTAGTACTTAATATTTACAATCGCATCAGGTTTTTTCCAGAATAATACATAAGTTTCCTGGTCTATGATACAGGAGGAGATGAAGGATCTACCGGCTCGCTGGCTACTCTGCCTTGATATCTTACCGAGATGTCCGGATCCGAGATGGTCTGTTCATCGTCGGAAACTTCTTCGGCATCTTCTGGAGGAGGTGGCGGAGTATCCACGCGGGTGAAGAAGGGCGTCTCGTAGCTGGTCAGATCAGCTACGTGACACCCATATCCGGCGCAGGAGTGCATGATAGCTTGAAGGTCTTGCTCCTGGCCGTCTTTGTCTACTTTGCAGTACCCTCTGGTCACTTGCCATATCTCCATGTTTCCATGGTGGCTCATGACCATGGTGAGAGCGTTCTGCGCAGCGGTCCGCGCGTAGGACATGTTCCAGTTCCGAACAAGCTGCGGCATCTCCTTGGCCTTCTCCCGCACTTGGAAGTCCGACATGCTTGCCATGTCCGGAATCCTAAGAGATTCGCCAATGTCCTCAAGGGACTGGCGATAGTCATGAATGAGATCACCGACTTGAGTAAGCCGGTGAGTGCGGGGTTCGGACGAGGAGGAGTCCGTCAAGTTCAGAGGACCTACACACAAAACAAGTTAATGAAAATCCGACATTGATGAAAGTCGAAGAAAGAATAAATCAGATAGATGGAACATACCAAGAATGACGTCGTCAATCTTGGCTTTCTCTTCCCGAAGACTCTGGAGTTCAGCCCGGAGCACCTAGGAGATATCCTTCTCTCTGCCAACCTCACTTTTGAGGTCCGAGATAACCTTATCTTGAGCGGCAATCTTGAGATCGCGCTCTTCAGTGGCCATGGAGGAGGACTCGAGAACTTGAGCTATGCTCCTTTCATGATCAGCCTTAAGCTTATCCAGCTCTTGGCGAAGTCCCTTGTTCTCCACCACTAAGGTTTTGAGGTTCTCGGCCTCTTCAATCATAGCGATGGATTGTTTCACCAACGCTGTAAGTCAAAAAGAACAACAGTTCAGAAAAATTCGATATTGGAAAAGTAAAAGACAAGGTTAGAATCTCAAAATGTTACCTTCGGCTTCATCCTTGGCTAGCTTGAGCTCAGCATTTTTAAGCCGGAGAGCTTTGATTTCTCTCCGCTTATCACAGACATTTTTTAACAATTCCTGGTTATAGGAACATACTTTCTGTAAGTCAGAATACCCAAAGTCAGAAAGCTACTTAAGACTCAGGCTAATATTTTTTGCTAAATATCAGCACGAGCCTTGGGGGCTACACTAGTTCGTTCTTTGGCATCCTAATGAAAGCATAAACTCGGATTTCTATATCCTACTTCATGCTTGGGGGCTAGAGGATATGATATAACATAAGGTAAAAAACAAGAGTTGGAATTCCGACTTACATATTGCTCGCGGGTGAGTTTGTCTAAACCCGCGTTCACCTCAACTGCCACCTTCTCGGCGAGAGTAAGAGGAATTACTGGGGCTGTTGGAAGCTCTCCAGTCCTGATCCTCTCGTCGCGAAGGCGGACTTGGGCGAGAAGGTTAGAGAACTTGACATCCTCTGCTTCTTGCGCTTCCTCTTCGGGGGATAGATGGCTTTTGTCCAGGACTTGCCTGGCCAGCCGCTGGATCTCCTCTACGGACTTCCGGGATAAGCCAAATTTGGCAAGTCCGGGGTTGTTGAGGAGGTTGTCGACGAAGACTTCAGCCGAGGGATCATTACCCGAAGAGGGTTCACCCTTATCTTGAGCTGACGCACCCACGGTGACGTCAGTGTGCGATCCAAGGATCACAGGCGCCGTTGGAGGAGCCGGATCTTCTACAACAACCGGAGAAGGAGTAATCGCCGGTGTTGCAGAAGGTTGAGGGGCAAGAGTCGAAGGAGCCGTGGCAGGGGAAGCTATGGTAAGCTTCGCCTGTCGCAGGGGCTTTGCAGGAATCCCCTTCCCCTTACCCTTGATGAGAGGCTTTGCTCTGAGAATGTAGTAATGTTGGAAACATTACATCTCAGAAAGAAATTCGAGAAAGGTACAAAGGCGGAAATTGTGAATGAAAGTTACCTCTTCACAACAGGCACCTCCTTTGTGCCAACAACCACTGTCGGAGCTTTGCGCTTCTTGAGCGCAAGGTCCAGCAATGGGACCACTTCAGCTTCCTGAGAAAACTCAGGAGGATATCCTTCGAGTGGAGCAAGCTCCGACTCGGGGAGTTCGGCAAGCTGAAAACAAGAAAACATATCAGCATTGCAATGTATGACTTAAAAGATTGAAACACGTAAAAGGTGTACTGATGGAAGCTTACCGCTACCACGGGGTTTTCTACCGTGTGCATGTCCAGAGAGATCTCCAGAATTTTTCTCTTGATCCGCTCTTTAATCAGCCATTTGATCTGGCTTATATAGCCTTGGCTGGTGTAGGCCTTGGGGCTGATGCGGAGAGAATCTTTTTTGGAAGACGTGATGGAGTGCATCAGTCTATCCCCGTGGTACTAAAGTGGCTAGATCCGACGTGCGACCTAGCACTGAACTAAGTCGGATCCCCTCAGACCCTTGTTCTTGATAAGATATTCGATATGCCTCTTAGCGAGAATCAGATCGTTCGGAAGAGCCGGAGCAGCCTCATCCTAGGAAGGCTGGGCTGTGGCGGCTCCGTCGACAAAGGCCGGCAAAGCAGTAGCTTTGCTGGGAGCCGGAATAGCCCTATGATAGAAAAAGGTGGCTGGCCATAGTTTGACCGAGTCACTGGCAGCAATTTTGGGATAGGACCGGTCTCGTCTAACAGAAAAACTAATAGTACCGGTGATATAAGGAACACCGGCAGTAATAGAATTTCTCCGGACATGGAAGTAATACCGGAAAAGAAGCAAACTCGGCCTAATGCCGAGAAAGCCCTCGCAAAGCGCAGCAAACGCGCTCATCTCTAGAAGGGAGTTGGGAGGAAGATTATGGAGTTGAACTCCATAATGGTCATTCACCTCGGAGAAGAACTCTGAGGGAGGAAAAGACAAACCTCGGTCCAGATGGGTGCCGAAGTGGACACGCTCGCCCTCGCGCGGATTGGGGATGGTTTCGCCGGAACCGCTCCGCCAGTCACCGGCGGCGAGAAGCCCCTCCTTCTCCATGTTCTTGAGGGTCGCCTCGTCGAGGGCGCAAGGGATCCAGATTCCCTGGAAACTTTCTTTTTCTGCAGCTGCTTCTGCCGACGCTGCCGCCACCGCTGCTAGAGAGGAAGAAGAGGATGAAGCCATTTCTCTCCGGTGAAAAGGGGTGACCCTAAAGTGGCGGCGCTAGGAGCTCTGTGGGAGGAAAACAAAAGGGCTCTAGGCGCGCTGGAGATTTGGGAAGAAATGAATGGCGAAAGGCAGGTGGAGAGGAGAAGAAAAAATCTAGACCCCTTATATCTACCTACCTGCGCCAAGATTCGTGCAAATGCTATAGTGTAACCGCCACGCGTCGTGGAAAGAACTGGGAAGGGCCCGCGCGATGATTGCGTCGCCTCGATCTCCACGCACGCATTGAAACGGCGCCTCGGTTCCGCGAACTGCGGACCCACCAACGGTCGTGCTGATGGAACGTCTGTCAGATGATGTAACTGGACCATGCTTGTATCAGGTGGCGTTAGAGACCAAGTTTCCGGCTTAGTTTAAAAGCGAGCTAGAATCTGACTAACTAATTGAAAGGTCCGACTTACTTTTGAAGACCCGGATCGTACTTTTTGTTATAAAGTTTCAGGAACCCTTCAAGATTCTGCAAGCCGAAGATCAAGCTAGACGATGATAAATTCCGACTTTGGATCTTGGAGGCCTCCGGGGGCTACTGTTGGGGATATACTTTCCGGGTATCCTCAGCGTTCCTCACTGACCAGGGTGGCCCACTTCGGGTTAGAGCTTTGCTTCACGGGCGGCCCAGTTAGAGAGAGAAGACGGAGTCCCATCCGGCTACGGGAAGGCCCAGAAGACTTACCGACTTAGGCCCATAATGTTACTTGTAGTTCAAGATGTACTCTGTAACCAACTCTTAGTCGTAGCCGGATTGATCTCTCCTGTAAACCCTAGGCCGGATATCTATATAAGCCGTCATAGGGAGAGCCTTTAGGGCACGACCAATAGTCTACAATCTCAACTTGCACAGGCGAAACCCTTGTAACCCATATTCCGGCTTTGCCGTATTACTGGATTGATAGCAGGAGTAGGGTCCGTCCAAAGCCGGCGGATTCGAACCTGGGTAAACTTGTGCACTCACCGTCTCGGAACACCGTACGCCTCACACCCCTCTCTTCCGCACGCCTCGAGGACCCCCTCATGGCGTACTTGTCATCAATCCGACGACAACGCCCTATAGTTTTGGGTCATCAGTTGTTCAAATAATTGTCGTATTCCATAAAGGATGGATGAACTTTGACAAGTCTAGTTGGAGAAATCACGTCCATAAAACTAATGCTAAAATATCGCAAGACAAATGATTGAAAAATCACTTATGAAGTGACATTGCCGTTTAAATTATATTGGAAACAAAACATGAAGAAACTCAATGTTGATGGATTTTTGGAGTCTTTGATTTTGATCAATTGACGCTTGTCAGACTTTCCTCGAGATAATTGAAACTCCATCCATAGGCCAAAGAGGAACAAACGACTAACTTATTGGATATTATACATGTTGATGTACATAGTCCATTACGTGTAGCTGTGTGTGGTGGATCTTTCAACTTCATATACTTTATCTGGAAATTTGAGTGATATATATGTATATTTACTTAAAAAGGGAGAAGTATGAAACATTTGAAAATTGTTCAAAGTATTTCAAGATGAAGTAGAGAATCATTGTAACGATAAAATAAAAGAGTTTATGATTGGATCATAAAGGGAGATATTTGAGTTACAAGTTTAGCAAAACACCTAAGATTTGAGGAATCGGTCCATGGATTTGTGTTTCCCGATAAACCATAGGAGTATGGCATATTCAAGAGATGAAATCAAACCTTGTTTGACATGGTAAGATCAAAGGTGTCATTTATAAAAATGCCATTTGTTTTAAAGATTAAAGCTTTAGAGACTACCGCTGTTATACTAAAAAGAGCACCATCGTGATCCGTTGAAATGACACCATATGAGTTATGGTTTGGGATAAAACCCGAGTTGTCTTTTCTTAAATTTTGGTATGCTTGGCATAAGTAAAATGTTTACAACCAAAGTCGGATAAGCACGTCTTTGTAGGTTATATCAAAGAAACAGTTGGGTATTCTTCCATAACACTAAAGACAAAATAGTTTGTTAGTTTGAACGTCAAGTTTCTTGAGAAGGAATTTTTCGCAAAATTTAAGTCGGAGGACAATAGAACTTTGATTAGGTTGATGAACCTAAGCAACATGTGCTAAGTAGTGCAGCATCAGGAAGTGTCCTGGAGGTGGCCACAATGTTCATGGCTCTCGTGACTACAAAGGTTGTAATCTCGGAGATTAGAGTTCCTATTTGAACCATATGGGTCGGGTAAGAATCAAATAGTTAGATTCGATAAACAAGTCATTATTTTTTTGACAATGATGAACCGATCACATGCAAAGAAGCGATGATGGGCTCGGACTCCATAAAATGACTAGAAGTCATAAAATCTGTCATATTATCCATACACAAGAAATCAAGTTTCTGAACTTGGAAGACCCTTCGGAAAGGCGTGAAGCCTATCGGTCGTATTTGGATCTATAAAGAAATGGATATGGATGTTCGACATCTATGAAATAATTGACATGTCAGAAAGGAGTTTACGACAATGTTCACGGAGTTGACTATGACAAGATTTGATCTTTCATAGCGATATTTAGTCTTGACGGATTAATGTAGCAACCACTACATATAATTTGGTACATGGTAGTTGAACAAACAAAACAATGTTATTCTAATAGAATGGTTACCTAGGACATGTACATGACACGGTCCTAAGGGTTTTTTTAATTCAAAGGATGCTAAAAGGGTGTGCAAACTTCAATGGTTGAAATGAGCATAGCGGATTTAGAATCTTCACCGTGATGAAAATGTTAAAAGAGTTTAATTTCATTGGAGACGATGAAGATTCTTGCATTTGCAAGAAATTAAGTGGGGGTGCTGAGACATATTTCTAATACATTATGTAGAATACATGGTGTTGATTGGAAATTATGTATCTTTTATTGACACAAGTTAAGAATTTCATTAAAAGTAGATTTCGATGAAAGACATGGGAAAAACGGAATATTAGGCAGCAATGTCTATATGGATAGATTGAGGCGCCAATATGGTTATGCCAAAATGTACATAGATGAGATATTGAATGAGTTCAATATGGAAACAACAAGAAAGGTTCTTCCACATGGAGAAGGTTGAATCAAGATTCAAGTGTTTTGACACTTGGTGAGTGAAATCACATGAATATTTTGATCAATAAGGTATACCATGATATGGACATATCCAGATATGTCCTATACTCTAAATGTTATGTGCATATACCAGAATGATTCATAACATGATCATTGGACAATAGTAAGGATATTCTTACAATCTTTGGAAGAACTAATAATATGTTGTAAAAGGTTACAAAATAGTTCATTGTAAAGTGTTACATTGGTACAAGATTTGTCACGAAATACAAGTTAAGTTTATCTCAATTTAAACTATGGCTGGCACAATGTAATGGAAAGGAAGTTCCATGATGGATTTGGATGAGTTCCAAAGTTAAAACATTGTGACGGATACTACAACAAAAGGCTAAGTATATGACTGCTATAGTAGTAGCAAAGGAGGGCATTTGTGTTAAGTAGTTTGTTATCAAACTAGGTGTGGTTCAAACTGGGCTAATACTATGAAGATATATTGTATGACAATAATATCAACATATTTTAACCCAAACGAACTAAAGGTCTCACCAAAGGACCAAATTTATACAATGACATCTCATTAGAGAATGAGTGGTGCGTAGAGACGCAAAGACACGCAAATACACACAGATCTTATTCCATGTTTATGATAAAAGTTTATTTTGCATGCTATAATTGTATTAATACAAAAACCTTAATACATGTGTGTTTAATAAACAAATAGAAAGTTCCTAGTTATGCCTCCCTATAAACTAGCTCGTTGCTTAACAGGATGATCAACGTTTCCTGATCATGGACATTGGATGTTGTTAATAACAAGGTCACAACATTGGTGAATGATGTGATGAACATTCATTCGAAGTATAGCATTACGATCAAAGTCATTATGTTTATATTGCTATAACATCACACGAAGGAATCTTTATCCTTAAACCCTGAGATCATGTTAATTGCTAACACTGGAAGAGTGCTTTGATAACATCAAATGTCACACCATAACAGGGTGACTATAGAGATGGGTTCGGGTATTCCGAGGGTGTTATGTTGAGGATCATGGATCAAGAGTGGAATTTTTCAATCCCGATGACGGATAGATATATTCTAGGCCCTCTCGGTGATATCACATTAAGATAGCTTGTAAGCAAGTGATATGATCACTAGAATGTTATATCGCAGGAACATGAAAAGAGTACATGTCAGTAACGAGATCAAACTAGGTATTGAGATAATGATGGTCGAACCTCGGACATGTAATATATCGTGAGACAAAGGGATTTAGTTACTATCATTAAAGGTTCTCTCGATCGCATAAGTCATCATTGAATGTGTGGGAATCAGTAAGGATCTCCAGGCCCCGCTTCTGATTATTGATCTGAGAGGGGTCTCGATCATGCCTGCATTATTCACGAACCATAGGATGACACACTTAAGGGTTGCCAAACACCATTTGGAGCAAATATGTTCTAGACAAAAGAATTGCAAAGCGCTGGAATTATTTTAATGGACACCGGATTTTTTTCGGATGAAATTGCTGAAATTGGTTCTGCATGTGATATTGAAATGTTGCAGGGGGTTTTATGTGAATGTTTTTAATTAAAGTAATTAAAAAAATTCTGAGTAAAATAAATAAAATAGTTTTATTAAATGAGAGAGTATTAAATTTGGAGAAATTTAATGCATTTAAGTGGAGACTTAAGTGGAGAATGTGAAGGGTCATATTTATGTGGAGGTAGTTACCACCACATGAATGAGGGAGGTGAAGGGGCACCGCATGGGGAGACGGCCATGGGAGGGGCACCCCCTCCTCCTATAAAAGGCCCCCTATCCTCACTTCTCACTCACACCTCCTCATGAAGGATCTCTCTCCCCCTCTAGAATTATTCCCCCATGGTCTCGGATTAGCGAGATACATGTTCCCGGTGGCATTTCGTCTGGAAGGAGTTGTTGCTTTCGCTGCATCGCTAGAGCGAGGAGGTGGAGGTTGTTCGGTGGCCTGAACGTGTGTACGAGGAAGGATGCGAGGCTGATTTGCGGAGCTAGGACTTCCACACAATCTTGAGATCGGCAAGCGTTCGACTACATCATCCACGAGTTCCATCTCGTTAACAAAGCTTTGTCGGTCTATGAGGGTATGTTCTCTATGGATGTATATCTACCCGTTGCTTGTATCTAGTAGATATATCTTGGCGTATAATAGTTCCCATCATAGGAATTTTTTGTTTTCTATGTTGCAAACCCAACACAAATAGGCGGTGATGCATGAGCTCAACACAACTGTTCTGGCTGTCCCCAATATCTGGATTGGTCGGAAGTTACAATCACCTTTGACCAAAGCGATCATCTGCCTAAGCTACACATGCCAGGAAGGTACTCTCTAGTTGTCAATCCACGTATTGACGGCTATGTATGTTGGAGATATGCCCAAGAGGCAATAATAAAAGTGGTTATTATTATATATTTGTGTTTATGATGAATGTTTACATCCCATGCTATAATTGTATTATTAGGAAACACTAATACATGTGTGTTTTGTAAACATAAAAGAGTCCCTTGTAAGCCTCTTGTTGAACTAGCTTGTTGATTAATTGATGATCATGGTTTCCTAATCATGGACATTGGATGTAATTAATAACAAGGTTATATCATTAGGAGAATGATGTGATGGACACACACCCGTAGTAACGTAGCATAAGATCAAGTCATTAAGTTCGTATTGCTATAAGCTTTTAAATGCATAGTAACCTAATCCTTCGACCATGAGGTTGTGTTAATCACCATCACCGGATGGGTACTTTGATGACATCAAACACCGCTTCGTAACTGGGTGGTTATAAAGGTGTCATTGGGTATTCTGAAAGTATGTGTTGAAGCGCATGGACCAAGATTGGGATTTGTCCATCCATATGACGGATAGATATGCTCTGGGCCCTCTCGGTGGAATGTCATCTAGTTAGCTTGCAAGCATGTGACTAGGTCACAAGGGATGACATAACATGGAACGAGTAAAGAGTACTTATCAGTAACGAGGTAGAACTAGGTATGGAGATACCGACGATCAAACTTCGGATAAGTATAGTATCGCGAGACAAAGGGAATTGGTTTCGTATGTAAATGGTTCTATCGATCACAAAGTCATCGTTGAGTATGTGGGAGCCATTATGGATCTCCAGGTCCCGCTGATGGTTATTGATAGGAGATGTGTCTCTGTCATGTCTACATATTCACGAACCGTAGGGTGACACACTTAAGGTTCGAAGTTGTTTTAAGTAGATATGGAATGTGCGTTGGAGACCGAATGTTGTTCGGAGTCTCGGATTGGATCCGGGACATCACGAGGAGATCCGGAATTGTCCGGAGAATAAGATTCATATATTGGGGATCATTTTCTGAGTTAGGAAATGTTCCGGAGTATTTGTATGAGGATTCTAGAAGGTTTCGGAATGTTCCGGAAGGTTCTGGAAGAATTCTTGGAGTTTGCTTGAAAACCAAGAAAGGGATCAAGGAGTCCTTGTGGGGCAAGACAAGGAGTCGTGGGGGAGGAGGACTCCTCCCCCCTCCCCAATCCGCCGGCCAAGGAGGGAGGGGAGTCCTACTAGGACTCCCCTTCCCAAGGCGCCCTCCCTCCTTTAAATAGAGGGGTGGAGGCGCCACCCCCTGGCCCCCTCCACCACTCCAAACCCTAGCCGCCTCTCTCCTCTTTCTCTCTTCTGCTCAGGCTTAGGCGAAGCCCTGCAGAATTCTCTACTCCACCACCACCACCACGCCGTCGTGCTGCTGGGATTCCGTGGAGAAGATCTACTACCTCCGCTGCTCGCTGGAACGAGGAGAGGAAGGTCTGCTTCGACTCCGTACGTGTGACCGACTGCGGAAGCGCTGCCGGAATGTGGCACCGGAAGGATCGTCCACACGATCTTGAGATCGGCAAGTGATGCACCACATCAACCACGAGATCTAATCTCGTAACGCTTTCGGATCTACAAGGGTTAGTACAGATCTATCTCGTTGCACATGTCTAACAGATTAGATCTTGGCTTTTATCTAGATTAGATCTGGGTTTTGTTCGTTCTTGCGGTAGAAATTTTTTGTTTTCCATGCTACGAACCCATCAGTGGTATCAGAGACGTGTCTATGCGTAGATCTGTTGCACGAGTAGAACACAATGGTGTTGTGGGCGTTGGTGCTCGTGCCGTCTTTTGCTTTGTGTACTCTGCATCTTGCGGCATGGTGGGATGAAGCGGCTCGGGCTAACCTTACATGTCATCGCACATGAGACTTGCTCAACGCTTGACGTGTAACTTGCTTTGCACAAGTGGCTTTGCGGGTGTCTGTCTCTCCCACCATAGTATAGATCTAATTTACACTTTGCACTTGATAGCACTTGTATCAACATTGTGGTTCAGTTTCGTAGGTAAGATCCGTTCTTGTTCGAAAGCCCCAAACCACGTAAAACATGCAAAGAAAATTAGAGGCGTCTAACTTGTTTTTGCAGGGATTTTGTGATGTGATATGGCCATCATGTGATTGTGATTATATTTGATGTATGCAATGATCCTTATTGTAATATGGCAACCGGCAGGAGCCTAATGGTTGTCTTTAATTCTGTTAAGACATGCGTGTCTATTCATCTTGTAATAGCTTTATTCCAAGTAGTTGTAATAGTTGCTAATGATGATGGACAACCATGAAGCGGCGCCACTGACCTTGACGCAATGCTGGTGATGATGGAGATCATGTTCGTGCTTTGGAGATGGAGATCAAAGGCGCAAGAAGAAAGGGCCATATCATATCACACTAATTATGAATTGCCTGCGATGTTAATCCTTTATGCATCTTGTATTGCTTAGATCGCGACGGTAGCATTATAAGATGATCCCTCTCACTAAATATCAAGTAATAAAGTGTTCACCCTTAGTTGGCACCGTTGCTAAGACTCGTCGTTTCGAAGCATCTCGTGATGATCGGATGTGATAGATTCTACGTGTGCATACAACGGGTGCAAGCCAGATTTGCACATGCGAAAACTAAGGTTATCTTGACGAGCCTAGCATGTACAGACATGGTCTCGGAACACGGAATACCGAAAGGTAGAGCATGAGTCATATAAGTGATATGATGAACATGAAGATTGTTCGCCGATGAAACTACATCTTCTCTCGTGAAGATCGGACTTGGTGTAGTGGACTTGGTTCGTGTAATCACTAAGACAATGTGAGGGATGTTGTTTTGAGTGGGAGTTCACCTAGCTAATTTAATAATTAAATTGGAACTCAATTTATCATAAACTTAGTGTAAACTACTTGCAAATTTGTTGTAGATTATGGCGACCCCTCCATCAATTTCAATGCGTTCCTAGAGAAAGAAAAGCTTAAGAACAATGGAAGCAATTTCACGGACTGGTTCCGTGGACTGAAGATCGTCCTCAGGGCTGGTCAGTTGACCTATGTGCTCGAAGCACCGCTAGGTGACCCACTTGCAGAAGATGCCACCGATGACGTAAATAATGTTTACGCCACTCGGAAAAATCATTACTCCACAGTTCAGTGTGCCATCTTGTACGGTTTAGAAGCGGAGCTCCAGAAGCGTTTTGAGCACCATGACCCGTTCGAGATCATTAAGGAGCTCAGGCTAATTTTTGAGACTCGCGCGGCCATGGAGAGCTATGAGGCCTCCGAAAAGTTCTTTAACTGTAAGATGGAAGAGGGAAGCTCCGTTAGCGAGCACGTGCTCACCATGTCTGGGTACGCAAACAAGCTCCAAGAGTTGGGGATATCGATTCCTAATGAGTTGGGGATTCACCGTCTCCTCCAATCACTGCCACCGAGTTATAAGAACTTTGTGATGAACTACAATATGCACTGCATGAACAAGACGTTGCCTGAACTATCGTCCATGCTGAAAACTGCTGAAGTGGAGATCAAGAAGGAGCACCAAGTGTTGATGGTCAATAAGACCACTAATTTCAAGAGACAGGGCAAGCCTAAGAACAAGGGTAACTTCAAGAAGGACGGCAAGAAAGCTGCCGCACCTGCAAAGAAGCCCAAGGCTGGTCCCAAGCCTGAAACTGAGTGCTTCTACTGCAAGGGTGCTGGTCACTGGAAGCGTAACTGCCCCAAGTACCTGGCGGATCTGAAGTACGGCAACATCAAGAAGAAAGGTATATTTGATATATATGTTATTGATGTGTATCTTACTAGTAATCGTAGTAGTGCCTGGGTATTTGATACTGGTTCGGTTGCTCATATTTGTAACTCGAAACAGGAGCTTCAGAATAAACGAAGACTGGCGAGAGACGAGGTGACGATGCACGTTGGAAATGGCTCCAAGGTTGATGTGATCGCCGTCGGCACGCTCCCTCTACATCTACCTTCGGGATTAGTTTTAAATTTGAATAATTGTTATTTGGTGCCTGTGTTAGGCATGAACATTATATCTGGATCTTGTTTACTGCGAGATGGTTACTCTTTTAAGTCCGAGAATAAAGGTTGTTCGATTTATATGAGTAATATCTTTTATGGTAATGCACCTGAGATGAATGGTTTATTCTTACTGAATGTCGATAGTAGTGATACACATGTTCACAACATAGATGCTAAACGAATAAAATTGAATGATAATTCTACATACATGTGGCACTGTCGTCTTGGTCACATTGGAGTGAAGCGTATGAAGAAACTCCATTCTGATGGACTTCTTGAATCACTTGATTTTGAATCACTTGAAAGATGCGAAGCATGTCTAATGGGAAAAATGACTAAGACTCCATTCTCTGGAATAATAGAGCGAGCTACAGACTTATTGGAAATAATACATACCGATGTGTGCGGTCCAATGAGTGTAGCATCGCGTGGTGGATATCGTTATGTTCTCACTTTCACGGATGACTTAAGTAGATATGGGTATGTCTACTTTATGAAACATAAGTCCGAAACTTTCGAGAAGTTTAAGGAATTTCAAAGTGAAGTGGAAAATCATCATAACAAGAAGATTAAGTTTCTGCGTTCTGGCCGCGGAGGTGAATATCTAAGTTATGAGTTTCGCATGCATTTAAAGAAATGTGGAATACTTTCGCAGTTGACACTGCCGGGAACACCATAGCGTAATGGTGTGTCTGAACGTCGTAATCGAACTCACTTAGATATGGTTCGGTCTATGATGTCTCTTACAGATTTACCGCTATTGTTTTGGGGCTATGCGTTAGAGATAGCCGCATTCACTTTAAATAGGGCACCATCTAAATCCGTTGAAACGACACCGTACGAATTGTGGTTTGGAAAGAAACCTAAGTTGTCGTTCCTTAAAGTTTGGGGTTGCAAAGCATATGTAAAGAAGTTACAACCTGATAAGCTAGAACCCAAAGCGGAGAAATGTGTCTTCATAGGATACCCTAAAGAAACAATTGGGTATACCTTCTATCATAGATCCGAAGGCAAAGTTTTCGTTGCCAAGAATGGATCCTTTCTTGAGAAGGAGTTTCTCTCGAAGGAAGTGACTGGAAGGAAAGTAGAACTCGATGAGGTTATTGAACCTTCTCTCGGATTTGAGAGTAGCGTAGCACCAGAAGATGTTTTTGTGCCGCCTGCACCAATTAGAGAGGAAGCTAATGATAATGATCATGAAACTTCAAACGAAGTTGCTGCTGAACCTCACAGGTCAACGAGGGTTCGTACCACTCCTGATTGGTATGACTCTGCCTTGAACGTCATGTTGGTGGACAACGCTGATGACCCTGAGGCGTATGAAGAAGCTATGGTGAGCCCAGATTCCGACGAATGGCTAGAAGCCATGAAATCCGAAATGGGATCCATGTACGAAAACCAAGTATGGACTTTGGTGGACTTACCGGATGGTCGTAAGGCTGTCGAGAACAAATGGATTTTCAAGAGAAAAACAGATGCTGATGGTAATGTTACCGTTTATAAAGCTCGACTTGTCGCGAAAGGGTTCCGACAAATTCAAGGAGTTGACTATGATGAGACATTCTCACCGGTAGCGAAGCTAAAGTCTGTGAGGATTTTGTTAGCAATTGCTGCACATTTCGATTATGAGATTTGGCAGATGGATGTCAAAACGGCGTTCCTTAATGGTGACATTGAGGAAGAGTTGTATATGGTACAACCCAAGGGTTTTGTCGATCCTAAAGATGCTGACAAGGTATGCAAGCTTCAGCGCTCCATTTATGGACTGAAGCAAGCATCCCGGAGTTGGAATCAATGTTTTGATAAAGTAATCAAAAACTTTGGATTTATACAAACTTATGGAGAAGCTTGTATTTACAAGAAAGTAAGTGGGAGCTCTGTAGCATTCCTAGTACTATATGTAGATGACATATTGTTGATTGGGAATGATATAGAACTTCTTAATAGTGTCAAAACCTATTTGAATAATAGTTTTTCAATGAAGGATCTTGGCGAAGCGCATTCACAAAGATTTATTCTAGGCATCAAGATTTATAGAGATAGATCAAGACGCCTAATAGCGCTTTCACAAAGTACATACTTAGAAAAAGTTCTAAAGAAGTTTAGAATGGAAGAGAGCAAGAAACGGTTCGTGCCCATGTTGTCAGGTAAGACCTTGAGTAAGACTCAAAGTCCAGCTACGGCAGAAGATATAGTGAAAATGAATAATATTCCCTATGCCTCGGCTATAGGTTCTATCATGTATGCCATGTTGTGTACAAGACCGGATATAGCACATGCTGTTAGTTTGACTAGCAGATATCAAAGTGATCCTGGAATGGAGCACTAGACAGCGGTCAAGAATATCCTAAAGTACCTAAAGAGGACTAAGGATATGGTTCTTTCTTATGGAGGTGATGAACAGCTTGTTGTAAACGGTTACACCGATGCTAGTTGGAACACCGATCCGGATGACTCGAAGTCACAGTCAGGATACGTATTTATTTTGAATGGTGCTGCAGTGAGCTGGAGGAGTTCAAAGCAAAGCGTTGTGGCGAAATCTTCAACTGAATCGGAATACATAGCTGCTTCGGAGGTTGCGCAAGAAGCCATATGGATGAAGGAATTCATTACTGAACTTGGCGTGGTTCCCAGTGCGTTGGACCCGATGGCCATCTACTGTGACAACACAGGTGCCATAGCTAATGCACAGGAGCCAAGGTCACATAGCAAGCTGGAGCACATCAAGCTACGTTTCCACGCTATTCGCGAGTATGTCTGAGATGGTGACATAAATATTTTCAAAGTACACACTGATCTGAATGTGGCAGATCCGTTGACTAAACCTCTCCCTAGGGCAAAGCATGACCAACACCAGAACGCCATGGGTGTTTGGTATATTACCATGTAATCTAGATTATTGACTCTAGTGCAAGTGGGAGACTGTTGGAGATATGCCCAAGAGGCAATAATAAAAGTGGTTATTATTATATCTTTGTGTTTATGATGAATGTTTACATCCCATGCTATAATTGTATTATTAGGAAACACTAATACATGTGTGTTTTGTAAACATAAAAGAGTCCCTAGTAAGCCTCTTGTTGAACTAGCTTGTTGACTAATTGATGATCATGGTTTCCTGATCATGGACATTGGATGTAATTAATAACAAGGTTATATCATTAGGAGAATGATGTGATGGACACACACCCGTAGTAAGCGTAGCATAAGATCAAGTCATTAAGTTCATATTGCTATAAGCTTTTAAATGCATAGTAACCTAATCCTTCGACCATGAGGTTGTGTTAATCACCATCACCGGATGGGTACTTTGATGACATCAAACACCGCTTCGTAACTGGGTGGTTATAAAGGTGTCATTGGGTATTCTGAAAGTATGTGTTGAAGCGCATGGACCAAGATTGGGATTTGTCCATCCATATGACGGATAGATATGCTCTGGGCCCTCTCGGTGGAATGTCATCTAGTTAGCTTGCAAGCATGTGACTAGGTCACAAGGGATGACATAACATGGAACGAGTAAAGAGTACTTATCAGTAACGAGGTAGAACTAGGTATGGAGATACCGACGATCAAACTTTGGATAAGTATAGTATCGCGAGACAAAGGGAATTGGTTTCGTATGTAAATGGTTCTATCGATCACGAAGTCATCGTTGAGTATGTGGGAGCCATTATGGATCTCCAGGTCCCGCTGATGGTTATTGATAGGAGATGTGTCTCTGTCATGTCTACATATTCACGAACCGTAGGGTGACACACTTAAGGTTCGAAGTTGTTTTAAGTAGATATGGAATGTCCGTTGGAGACCGGATGTTGTTCGGAGTCTCGGATTGGATCCGGGACATCACGAGGAGATCCAGAATAGTCCGGAGAATAAGATTCATATATTGGGGATCATTTTCTGAGTTAGGAAATGTTCTGGAGTATTTGTATGAGGATTCTAGAAGGTTTCGGAATGTTCCGGAAGGTTCTGGAAGAATTCTTGGAGTTTGCTTGAAAACCAAGAAAGGGATCAAGGAGTCCTTGTGGGGCAAGACAAGGAGTCGTGGGGGAGGAGGACTCCTCCCCCCCTCCCCAATCCGCCGGCCAAGGAGGGAGGGGAGTCCTACTAGGACTCCCCCTCCCAACGCGCCCTCCCTCCTTTAAATAGAGGGGTGGAGGCGCCACCCCCTGGCCCCCTCCACCACTCCAAACCCTAGCCGCCTCTCTCCTCTTTCTCTCTCCTGCTCAGGCTTAGGCGAAGCCCTGCAGAATTCTCTACTCCACCACCACCACCACGCCGTCGTGCTGCTGGGATTCCGTGGAGAAGATCTACTACCTCTGCTACTCGCTGGAACAAGGAGAGGAAGGTCTGCTTCGACTCCGTACGTGTGACCGACTGCGGAAGCGCTGCCAGAACGCGGCGCCGGAAGGATCGTCCACACAATCTTGAGATCGGCAAGTGATCGACTACATCAACCACGAGATCTAATCTCGTAACGCTTTCGGATCTACAAGGGTTAGTACAGATCTATCTCGTTGCACATGTCTAATAGATTAGATCTTGGCTTTTATCTAGATTAGATCTGGGTTTTGTTCGTTCTTGCGGTAGAATTTTTTTGTTTTCCATGCTACGAACCCATCAATGTATTCTCCAAGACCCTCATGAATGGTGGCAGCAGCATCAACATTATCTACATTGAAACGCTGCGCCGTATGAGGATATCAGAAACATAGTTGAACCATAGTTCCACGACTTTTCATGCACTACTAGGGAAAAGCCTACTCGAGGCGCATCACAAAAGCCATTAGAGGCGCATATGTGATGCGCCTCAAGGCCCGCACTGCTAGTATTCTTACCCGAGTCGCATCTCATATGCACCTTGTATAACCTATATATGTGCGCCTCGTATACATTTATAGGAGGCGCATGTTGATACGTGCCTTGCATATATAGGTTATACAAGGCGCATGTGAGATATGACTTGCGTATGTCTCAGAGATGCGCCTTGACTATGTCTGACATATGCACCCTTAATAAGTTTACATATACACCTCAAATAGCATTTTTTAATTTTAAATTTTACAAAACCACAATACTGTCCAGAATACACAGTACACAGGTATTATACAGTCCAGAAGATAGTATAAACATCATAGAATTTCTAGAAAGTTGCAATTGGCCAAAACATGGTATAACCAACACAAATACAAGTACATCACACATCAACTTGAATTAATCAGCGACATATGAGAGTTTACACATGAACCAACCAGAGTACATCACAGAGAACACCAAGTTACATCTCTCGAGGACTGAGTACAAGTTCAGAATCACATTATAACTACACGACAGAGCTCTAAAGGTGAAGTAGAGCACACAACCTACCATGAAGAGCAAGGTGATTATTACGACAAAGTTCCTCCACTTCTTCCTCCCGTGCTTCCTCCACTTCTCTTCCGCCACCTCTCTACTCGTGTAGCCTTTGTAGCTATTGCCTGATAAGTTGCTCGCTTGCTTTTGGCACTCTTCCCACTCCTCGTACACACCTGGAACCCTACCGACGTACACAACATAGCACTTCTTTGCCATCTCCTGTACACAAGATAGTTGATATTAGCTATATATGTCCGTGGAAAGCGAGAGTAGTTCACAAGATAAGATCATGCATATATATATGGGTGCCATGCTATACGAATGTTGCCATGCTATGTGAATCACGAACTTATTTGTCCCCTCTCGACTTTGGGGATACATAGTGTAGGGTTACCGTAGCAATAACAAAAAAATACTATGCGGGAATACCCTGAATGCCCTAGGATCTATCTAGAAGTAATGTAGTAAGGATGGAAGACATCAGTAACATACCCTTGAAGACCGTCAAAGCATTACGCTCATGCATGAGCGTGGATGATGTAGCCGTACCTGTCCGACCTCAAGGTCGCGCAGCTCCTCGCTCATCGCCCCCTGTCTAGGTCCTTGTACATTGGCCCAAAAGCTTCAATAACCCCCACCGAGTTATCACATGCATATGGTGCAATGCAACGACTCCCGAAACTCCTTGATCCCTGTTGGGGTTGTGTAAGTGGATCCCCTGACGGAATCCCCACAGCACAATGGCGTGCCGCGGATGCGTTGACTTTGCGCGCATAGTCCTAACTTGGGATCGCGCCGCAACGAAGGCAACTAGAGAGAGAGGACTATTCCAACCAAAGGGAATACCCCAAATACTTGTGTATTGGTGTGTCTTTATCCTTCCCATAGACACCCCTTTATATTGGCTAAGGGGGTGTGCATTTCTTAAAGGCTAAGCCATATGGGACTAAAAATAGACTAGAAAAAGGCAAAAAGAGGGGATGCAGCCGGCTCGGCTTGAGGCGGTGGCCGGGTGGGCCACCAGCCTCACGCCGGCCGAGCCAACCGCACTAACAGGCAGCAGAGCAGCCGCCAGGTGGGATGCCCACCATGGCCCAGCAAGCCAGGCGGAGGCATCGGCTGGCCGCCCGGGGTCTTTCGCCTCGCTCTCGTGGCCCGCTAGCATGAGCGTGGCCTAGGCGCAAAGCCAAGCAGCGGCGACATCCTAAGCCCGGTGGGCCACATGGTCTCGGCCCGTCTGGCGCGGCCAGCTTCCCGTGAGCCCCATGGGCCGGGTCGAGCTAGGCCGGCCGTGGCAGCTGGCGGCCAGCGCCTGCCCCACGCGGTTCGTACTATCCGCTCCTCACTCTGAGTGGGCTGGTCAAACAAGCCCATTTTCTTTGTTGTTTTCTTCTCCTTTTTTGCTATGGATTTTTTCTAGGCCAATTTCCTCCAGGATTTAGGCCTAATGATAAAGTCACTTTATAAATTTGAATTTAAATATTTATTTATAATGTGTTAATTCATAATTAACATATAATAAATGCATATATTAAATTGCCATTTATCTGAAACTCCTTTCGGCCTTTTCCTTTCCTTCTTTCTCCGAACAACTTCAGATATTTCCGGAACGATTTCTATTTATCTCTCTTTCATGATTCCATCTAGCAGGATGATCTCCAAGTGTCGTATTTCCCTTAAGCGTGTTTCCCTCGCTTCGGGAATGCTATAGACATGGTCCATATCAATGATCAACAGCGGGAACGGGATGCCCATGTTGACCCCTATGCACTCCACGATTCTCAATTGTGTTTGAACCTGAAACGATATATCCAAATCCCTTGTTCGTGATACATGACTTGTCCAAGATTTGATCATCGGTATCCCGATACCTTGTTCAATCCCGTTTCCAACAAGTATTGTTTACTCGTTCCCGTGAAATACCATCTCCATGACCTAGTCATGTGTTGTGCGACTTAGATGTAATTCACCGAGTGGGCCCAGTTGTATCTTCGCATCACACAGGAGAACAATTCCTGATCTTGAAGCATACTACCTCTACGTGTTCCTTTGGATACCCAACATGCACCTTTATGATCACCCAATCACAGGTGACGGTTGATACAGTCTAAGCATCCTCTGGTAAGAGTGATTGATAAGATCTCATGGCCCAAGGATTAGGACAATTAGTTTCTGACAATTGCAACCTGAACTAAGTGACATGATCGTGTTGCAACAATCGTTGGTGGGAAATGTCCATCACATCATTCCAGATGATATGACTTCATTGTGAGTGACTTCTATTTAGCCCATGATCAGGAAACCTTTATCATCGTTTGCCCAATGAACTAGTTGAATAGAGGCTACTAGGGACCTAGTGTTTGTATACCACACATGTATCAATGTTTCTGGTTGATACAGTTATAGCATGATATAAAACTACTATGAACTAATGAGAGATGACAATAATACCCTTTTATTATTTTCCTCTAGGGCATATCTCCTTCAGTCTCCCACTTGCACTAGAGTACAAATAATCTAGCTGCATTGCTACTAATCATAAACCATACGTTTATTGATCATGCTTGCTCATGGGGGACTTCCTGTCCTAAACCTGTTTCACCAGATTCATAAGGTCCTATTTTGCAAATCATTAATGTCAAATGTTTGACATTCACACCATTATCATATAATGTGTTATATCATTTTGGTGACAAAGTAAGACTTTTATTTTCTAGTATATATCATGACCATCTATCAGTTGCTAGAACATTCAAGATTCATATATAACTATAAAACACACTTAGTCGAAAGTCGAACTTTCTCTAGACCAAAATTATACTTGCTAACCTTGAAGTATCCTAATACTTCTATATCTATATAAATTCTGATCAAAGTACAATACTTTCACTTTGATGTCTAGCCACGCTTTCGTTGCGCTAAAATTAACTTTGATTCAGTGGTTTAGAAATCACTCTAGAATCCTTGTTCTTCATATCTAAGAGCATGGACCACATTATGTCAAGTACATACAACATAGGTTTTACCTTAGAAAAACTATGGCCAAGGCATAGTTGATGCAGTGCATCCCTTTTCCCTGTTTCAACCACTGTCGTAAACATCGAGTCATTACTTAATACCTCTCCTAATCGTTCAAGTAAGAATCAATTCTTTGCTTGAATCCATTCTGAACTGTTTTTAGAATCTCAACTAGGTCCTTCTAAACACTTTCAGAATTCTCCAAGCACTTTGACATTTAGAGTTCATTAACATCCTGATCCAATCACATAGATCCACTATATTTAATATATGTTGAATATCATCCATCTATTGATCTAATCATTCCTAATACCAAACACATTGTTCACTAATATGTTGATTACATATTCTAGAACATTGTCACGCTCCCACTCAAATATTTCACCAATATTTGATATCCTAGGATGACGCTCATCTCCCACTCAAATATGTTGTCCACATATTCCATTGGGAAACTCCTTAGGTCACACTCAACTTGCAAACTTCTCTCGATAATTCTGGTAAATTCAAAATTCCTTGATCTTTCATCAAATCGAGAATTTCTGTTACAAGACTTTAGCAATTTCAGATTGGTCAAAACTTCCCTGTTGTACTAGCTACAACCTTTTCTCCAACCTTTAGAAGACTTTAGTTTTGATCAGTCCTTTGCTAACTTCATGACTCTAAGTCATTTCTTGTACTTAGGAACATCAATCTTTCTTTGTAGTTCATAGGTATGTCTTATTTCAATAGTAGGACAAGTGAATCAAGAATGCAATTCTACAACTGGGAGAACAAGTTCTTGAATCCTACTTCTATTAAGTATTAGCCGAAACACTTATGATCACATCATCATAGTTTCCCTCTATTTGTAAAGTTTGTTTCCAGAACATATTCCGTGTTACATTCTTGACAATTTTGAGGTAAGGTCAAACCTTAGCTTACACTTATGCCCTTCCACTATCACTTCTATGAGAATATTTTTGTCAACATAAGTACCTCACTGAGACAACACAAACTTTGTCCTCTTCAGGTATTAGTTTGGAATTTGTGTTCATAGTCTTACTAAGAACGTTCCACGAAGACTTACTATTCGCAGTGATCTCAAACTATCAAAATCTCTAGAAACTCGAGCTTGCCATATCTCATATGGTGTTGTTTTGTGAATCATTAGATGTTCCTAATACTTTTGAGTGTTTACCAATTCAATATCTAACTCTAATTCCTAACGTTAAACCATTCGAAGATAATTTGGACTATACATATCTTATATACTATGATTATGATGTTTTAGACATATCAATACTATTTGATTAGTCCAATCACCATAATTTGTGAAACCGATTTCACAAGTCCCTTTTCGCTAATTTGCTATTAACTCAAATTCAAAATCTCTTGGATCAATTCGCAAAGACTTTGAATTCTTGTTAATCTTATATTCATTTCATTTTGAAATCATTTGAACATTTCAAATCGTTTAAAACTGGTGTTCAATTAAGTAAATACACATATTTACTTAATCTCACCATGAAGTTTACAAAATAATGATTTCCACTATCTGTTGAAAATACGATACATCATATGTATAAAATTGAACACTTCTTCGCTTATCACTGTTTTACCATAATGCAGAGTTTTAGTCATTCTGCGTAACGAGGCATGGTTTTGTAGAGTCTCTAGTTGAAATATCTAAGACCCCGATCTTCATAAACATGAAGAACATGCAGTAACCACAACGACTTAAACAATGGTGGTGCTCATTATATCTCTTTGGATATCGTTTGGCATATTTCATAAACATCCTTTTTTCATACTGATAAAGACTAGAATAACTTGTTTATAATCCCAATGTGACTCATAAAAGAGATCATTCATAAAACAGAACAACTGAATTATTTCTTATTAATATGAATAAGCGTCTTGCAATAAGCAAGACACACTCATATGTTTCACAAACTTGATTACAAAGCTTTTATTCGAATCTACTAATCCTAATGATAAACTTTGAGGAAAGGAGTGTTGTCAGCCATCAACCAATTTGCTTGCTGCGGTCACGCCATCATCGCCTCATTCCATTCTGCAACTCTCACGCAGAGGGTCCTATTTTCACTAAAACAAGGTTAAGTATCCAATACTTGAAACCTGCATAAGCGTTTCATGGAAACGTTCATTCCTTGTATATCAGATATACACTTTCCATTGATGATGATCCCAGCTTTGGGTTCGACCTTGGCGAAGGTATCACGGTAGTCACGAAGAGTCGTATCTTCTCTACCGTCAGATTCATCAAGGGAAATCTTCCAGAGGTTCACAAAGGACATAGAGGAGATGGTTTTCTATGAGGATCCTACTTGGGCGTTGGTATCAACCGATGAAATTTGACCCATCTATCTTTAAGTTTCTCCTTGTTCATCAATGGACTATATATGTCCTGAACTAAGGGAATGGCCATAATTTACAAGACATTTGCAAAAGGAATTAAACTAAGTTCATAATATGAAGTTCATACGAACTCCCACTTAAACTATCATCCCTAAAGACAGTTTTAGTGATTACACGATCCCTTTTCCCCATATCTCCCCCGATCATCATGGCCATTGATGTGGGTGCTAGGGTGGACTTTACCGGTCAATCACATCATCCACGTGACTCGTGCTTGATCTTTCGATCGCTGTGTTCTAAGGCCATATCTACATATGGTAGGCTCGCCAACTCAACCTTAGCGTATTCGCACTGCAAGATGTCTTACACCCACCATATGCGAACGCAGATATGTCTGACACTCGATCGGCATGGCCTGCCTCATAACGGAGAACTTTCTTGGTGGTGCACACTAAGGGAGAACACTTTCATTGGTATTAATTTAGGGATCATCCTATTTAAATGCTACCGTTGTGTATCTAATACCAGCAATCAAACAAGATGCAAACAAAGATTAAATCAAATCTAATCATATGCGAAGTGACATGATTGTCTTCCCGCTCCATGATCTCCATCAGGTGCTCCAGTTTGGCGCCAAGTCCACGACGCCATCAGTCTTGTCGTTCATCATCGTGATGATTACTACTACATGATTTAGTAACAGGAAAAGTAAACTATCTTACCTTTCCTGACTTGCAACCATATCACATCGCAAAGCCTTCCCTACAACATAAAGTTAGATGTCTCTACTCTATCTATTGCAGATTTTATGTGGTTGTTAAGCCTTCCCTGCAACTTATACGGTACAAGTCGTATGTTGAGCGTGGAACCAGTCTCACGTAGGATTACGCGTAAGGTCGGTCCGGGCCGCTTCATCTCACAGGGACTTAGGATCTTTATCGATCCGAGACCACTATATATGGCTACTTAGGTATTATCAAAAGGATATAGAGTTTTATGCATTTGGCCTTATATGGCTACTATGCAATATTTCTAAATAGCTTCTTAGAGTTTTATTTTAACCACTCAACCAAAACACACAATGCCACAAATGCCCAAAACAACAAGTTCAATCATGTAACATGAAGGAACACATTCTTAACATCCAATGAAAATGAAGATGTCATGTTATCTTCTCTCTTTTCAAGCAAGTGGTGAAAAGCATCTAGAATGGTTTCATAAATCGAAGTAGAGACTTTAAGGGTCAAATAGGGAAATTAGAATATCACTCCACCATAATTGGGAAAGTCATTTTATTCCCTCTCTTTAATCATCTAAGCATGGTTGGATATTTAAAGAATCAAATAGTTGAAAAGAAAATGAAAACAAGTTGGATAGTCATGTTAATCCAATCTCATACAAGTTTCTGAATTCAAGGAAGGAAAATCGTAAAAGAAAGTTTCTTTTCTTTGACAAATTTCAACAAAGTCAAACAATTCAACCAAGTTATTTTATTAACTTTACATTCCAAAATTAGGAGAATTTTGGGATGTGACACGATGTGACATGATTGTCTTCCCGCTCCATGATCTCCATCAGGTGCTCCAGTTTGGCGCCAAGTTCACAACGCCATCAGTCTTGTCGTTCATCATCGTGATTATTACTACTACATGACTTAGTAACAGGAAAAGTAAACTATCTTACCTTTCCTGACTTGCAACCATATCACATCGCAAAGCCTTCCCTACAACATAAAGTTAGATGCCTCTACTCTATCTATTGCAGATTTTACGTGGTTGTTAAGCCTTCCCTGCAACTTATACGGTACAAGTCGTATGTTGAGCGTGGAACCAGTCTCACGTAGGATTATGCGTAAGGTCGGTCCGGGCCGCTTCATCTCACAGTACCACGATATGAGCAAATACACGTGGGAAGGTAACAACTAAGGTATCAATGACCGCACTTTGCATGTGCTTATCCGTACTAGCATACTAACCATAGACCTAGGCTCTGATACCACTGTAAGGGCTTTCGCAGCAATAACAAAAAAATTACTACGTGGGAATACCCTGAATGCCCTAGGATCTATCTAGAAGTAATGCAGTAACGGAGGAAGACATCGGTAACGTATCCTTGAAGACCGTCAAAGTGTTACGCTCATGTAGGAGTGTAGATGATGTAGTCGTACCCGTCCGACCTCAAGGTCGCGCAGCTCCTCGCTTGTCGCCACGTCGCCCCCTGTCCAGGTCCTTATACGATGGCCCGGGAGCTTCAATAGCCCAAATGAGTTATCACATGCATACGGTGCAATGCGACGACTCCCGAAACTCCTTGATCCCTGTTGGGGTTATGGAAGTAGATCCCCTGGCGGAATCCCCACAGCACAACGACGTGTCGCAGATGCATTCACTTTGCGCGCACAGTCCTAACTTGGGACCGCGCCAAAATGAAGGCAACTAGAGAGAGAGAGAGAGAGGCGTATTCCAACCAAACGGAATACCACAAATACTTGTGTATTGGTGTGTCTTTAGCCCTCCCATAGGCACCCCTTTATATAGGCCAAGGGGTGTGCCTTTCCTAAAGGCTAAGCCATATGGGACTAAAAATAGACTAGAAAAGGGAAAAAGAGGGGCTGCAGCCGGCTGGGCTTGAGGCGGTAGCCGAGTGGGTCACCAGACTCGCGACGGCCTAGCCAGCCACACTAACAGGCAGCAGAGCAGCCACCGGGTGGGCTGCCCACCGCGACCCAGCAAGCCAGGCGGAGGCGTCGGCTGGCCGCCTGGGGTGGGCCACCTCGCTCCCGTGGCTTGCTAGCACGCGCATGGCCCAGGCACGAAGCCAGGCGGCGGCAGTAGCCATAGCCCGAGTGGGCCGCATGGTCCCGGCCCGTCTGGCGTAGCCAGCTCCCCACGATCCCCATGGGTCGGGTCAAGCTAGGACGGCCGCGGCGGCTGGCGGCCAGCGCCTGCCCCGCACAGTTTTGAAGGGAATATGCCCGGGAGGCAATAATAAAGTGGTTATTATCTTATTCCATGTTTATGATAAATGTTTATTTTGCATGCTATAATTGTATTAATTTGGAAACGTTAATACATGTGTGTTTAATAAACAAAAGGAAAGTTCCTAGTTATGCCTCTCTTATAAACTAGCTCGTTGATTAACAAGATGATCAAGGTTTCCTGATCATGGACATTGGATGTCGTTAATAACGAGGTCACAACATTGGTGGAATGATGTGATGAACATTCATCCGAACTATAGCATTACGATCAGAGTCATTATGTTTATATTGCTATAACATCATACGAAGTAATCTTAGTCCTTAGACCATGAGATCATGTTAACTGCTAACACCGGAAGAGTATCTTGATAACATCAAACGTCACACCGTAATAGGGTGACTATAAAGGTGGGTTCAGTGCTACAAAAGTGTTATGTTGAGGCTCATGGATCAAGAGTGGGATTTTTCCATCCGGATGACGGATAGATATACTCTGGGCCCTCTCAGTGATATCACATTGAAATAGCTTGCAAGCAAGTGATGTGATCACTAGAATGTTATATCACGGGAACAAGAAAAGAGTGCATGTCGGTAACGAGATCAAACTAGGTATTTGGATGCCAATGATCGAATCTCGGACATGTAATATATCGCGAGACAAAGGGATTTAGTTACGACGTTAAAGGTTCACACGATCACAAGAGTCATCGTTGAATATGTGGGAGTCAGTACGAATCTCCAGGTCCCGCTGCTGATTATTGATCGGAGAGGGGTCTCGATCATGTCCGCCTTATTCACGAACCGTAGGGTGACACACTTAAGGGATACCGACACCATTTAGGAGCAAATATGTTTCAGATAAAGATTTAAGAAAGCGCTGGAATCATTTCGATGGAAACCGGAATTGTTACGGGTGAAATTGCTGAAACTGGTTCTGCATGTGATATTGAAATGTTGCAGGGGTTTTATGTGAATGTTTGTTAATTAATGTAATTAAAAAAATTCTGAATAAAATAAATAAAAGTGTTTTATTTAATGAGAACTTGCATTAAATTTGGTGGAAATTTAATGGAGGTGAGTGGAATTTTGAGTGGGTGGCTAATATGTGAGTGGGAGCTCCACCCACATGAATGTGGAAGAGGTGGGGGCACCTCCCTTGGCCGCCGGCCATGGTGAGGGGCTGCCCCCCCTCCCTATAAAAGGCCCCCACTCCCTCCTCTCATCTTGCACCACCTCCTCGTGAAGGTTCTCTTCTCCCTCTAGTTATTCCCCATGGTCTCGGATTAGCGAGATACATGTTCCCGGTGGCTTTATCTGGAAAGGAGTTGTTGCTTCCGCTGCATTGCTGGAGCGAGGTGGCGGAGGTTGTTCGGTGGACCGAACGTGTGTGCGATCACGGATGCACCGCTACTTTGCGGTGCTAGACTTGATGGTCCTAGACCTGATGGTGCTGGAGCTGTTGGACCTGTCGGACTTCCACACGATCTTGAGATCGGCAAGCGTACGACTACATCAACCACGAGTTCCTACTCGTTAACAAAACTCGTTGTCTTCGAGGGTAAGTTCTCTATGGATGTATGTCCGCCCGTTGCTCTGTATCTAGTAGATAGATCTTGGCGTATAGTTCTCATCATAGGAAATTTTTTGTTTTCTATGCTGCGGACCCAACAGTGGTATCAGAGCCTGATCTATGCGTAGATGCTTTGCACGGGTAGTACACATATGTTTATATGTGGGCGATGATGATCATGTTATTACATCTTCTATGTACTTTGGATATTGGTGGCATAGTGGGATGAAGTGGCCCGGACCAACCTTACATGTCATCGTACATGAGACCGGTTCCACGACTGACATGCAACTAGTTTTGCATAAGTGGCTGGCGGGTGTCTGTCTCTCCTACTATAGTCAATATCTGATTTACAACGAGTTGCTAATAACTTGGTTATCCTCGTTGTTGTTCATGTTCGTAGGTGAGACCGGTTCTATCTCCGAAAGCCCTAAGCCACGTAAAACTTGCAATTGATAAATTAGAGGCGTCTAGTTTAGATCGTTGCTGGGCTAGTGTCTTGATATGGTATTGTTGTAAGTAGATGTATGGTAGATACTCTTACAACACACTTAACGTGTAAGTTCCATAGACCTTGGCCTTACACACAAAGGAATGATAGAGATCATACCACGATGCAAATGATAGAGATCAAATGCATGGACCATATCATGTCACTTTACACATTAGATGTTTGCATCTTATATTGCTAGTTTGGCGCTTCTAGTAGCATTATAAGATGATCCCTCATTTAAATATCAAGATAAAATGTGTTCTTCCTTAAGTATGCACCGTTTTATGGATCGTGTTTCGAGACATCACGTGATGGTCTCGTGTACTCAACTCTACGCTTGCATACAACGGGTGTAAGACAGTTTTACACACGCGAATACTAAGGTTCTTACTTGGCGAGCCTAGCATGTACAGACATGGCCTCAGAACACGGACCGAAAGGTTAAGCATGAGTCATATAGTTGATGTGATGACCATATTGATGCTCGCCTTTGAAGCTACACCGACTCACGTGATGATCGGACTTGGTGTAGTGGATTTGGTTCATGTAATCACCAAAAAGGCACGAGGGATGTCGTTTTGAGTGGGAGTTCATATCTAATTTGGATTAGTCGAACTCTATTTGTCATAAACTAAATCGAAGTGAATTTGCATAATTTGTTGTAGTCATTGGCATCTGTTCACTCCCTTATACTTAGTTTTATTTGAGATAATAGAACTATAGAATTCTGGATATTTACTTTACGAACTGGTATCGTATTGTTTTGAATGTCAATTTAAAGTTTATAAGTCCTATTGCAAACTTTCAGCAAACTCTGTTTACTCCATGAAGTTTAATAAGTAGTATTAAATAAAGAGTAAGAATTCCAATGTTAGTATCTAAAGTATCATGTTTGCCTCCATGATTATTGATATTCAAAAAAAAATTAATATCAAGGTTATCTAGGAGCTGAAAGAATTGTTTCAGGAACCATCATGTGTGGAAGATATTGTGATATCTGAAACAATGTTTTTTGGTTGCATTATGATAGAGTATAATTTAGCAAAATACATGTCCTCATATTGTATGAGAATTTGTGAAGGATGGAGATGCTAGGCATCTGGATCTCCCAAAAGGTGTTGGGAACTAACATTATACTCGCGATTCTTCCTTATAGGCTATAGTAGCTTGATCATGAAAGTTGTCATGATAAGGATGAATAGAAGATGTAAGTAAAATGTTTACTACACTAATAGATTACTAAAGAATGGATTTTTTAAAGAACACCAAACATTTGATGATGGTGATCCACTTCAAAGTGCAAGTCCAAAGGTATTAGTATTTGACTATATACGCTTTGTACTATGTGTCATGTTAATGACACCACTATTGATGTTGATAGATTCTTTTAAAAGAAAAGGAATTGTTGAAAGAGAATCTATAAAATATTTGGCAGAAAAGAAAAGGTTGGAGATGTCCAACTTAGGTATATAGAAGATGTACATGTTATGGTTGTATTCCTTGCTTGTTAAACAATGTGGTTCTGAGGTATTGGATACCGGTATTGGATACCGAATTGGTTGGTGTCATACAGAACAACACAATTCATGAACTGCAACGGCCTAAGTAACTAGCAAAAGAATAAGTGATGATGTTCATCGAAAACAAATAAAGTGTTATTGTGTTTTTCGTTGTCGTCAAACCTAGCCTTCAAGATTTGTTTTAATAATTGTTATTTTGTTCCGGTATTATGAGAACAACGGTTGTTCAAATAATTACTGTATTCCATAAAGGATGGATGAACTTTTACAAGTCTAGTTGGAGAAATCACATCCATAAATATTATTGCTAAAATGTCGTAAGACAAATGATTGGAAGATCACTTATGAAGTGACATCGCTGTTTGAATTATAATGCAAAGTAAACATGCAGAAACTCCATCTTGATGGATTTTTGGAGTCTTTTGATTTTGATCAATTGATGCTTGTGAAACTTCCCTCAAGATAATGGAAACTCTGTCCATAGGCCAAAGAGGAACGGATGACTAACTTATTAGATATTATGCATATTGATGTATATAGTCCATTATGTGTAGCCATATGCGATGGATCTTTTTGCTTCATATGCTTTCTCCGGAAATTTGAGTGAATATATTTATATATTTACTTAATAAGGAAGAAGTATGAAACATTTGAAAATTGTTCAAAGACTTTCAAGATGAAGTGAAAAATCATTGTAACAATAAAATAAAAGAGTTTATGATTTGATCATCAAGGAAGATATTTGAGTTACAGGTTTAGCAAAACACCTAAGATTTCAGGAATTGTTCCATGAATTTCCATTTCCTGATAAACCACAGGAGTATGGTATGTTCGAGAGATCAAATCAAACCTTGTTTGACATGGTAAGATCAAAGGTGTCATTTATAAAACTGCCATTATGTTTTAAAGATTAAAGCTTAGAGATTGCCGCTTTTACACTGAAAAGAGCACCATCGTGATCCGTTGAAATGACACCATATGAGTTATGGTTTGGGATAAAACCCGAATTGTCTTTTCTTAAATTTTGGTATGCTATGCATAAGTAGAATGTTTACAACCAAAGTCGGATAAGCATGTCTTTGTAGGTTATCCCAAAGAATTTGTTGGGAACTCCTCCATAACACCAAAGACAAAAGAGTTTGTCGCTTGGAACGTCAAGTTTCTTGAGAAGGAATTTTTCGTGAAAAGTTATGTGGGAGGACAATAGAACTTTGATAAGGTTGTTGAACCTTAGCTATATGTGCTGAGTAGCGCAGCGCCGGAAAGTGTCCCGGTGGCAGCCACAATGCTCATGGCTCCCGTGATTACAAAGGGTGTAATCTTGGAGATTAGAGTTCTTATTGAACCATGTGGGTCGGTAAGAATCAAATAGTAAGATTTGAAACAGAAGTCGTTATTGTTTTGACAATGATGAACCGACTGCATGCAAAGAAGTGATGATGGGCCCTGACTCCATAAAATGACTAGAAGTCATAGAATCCATGATAGTATCCATACACGAGAAATCAAGTTTCTGAACTTGGAAGACCCTGCAAAAGGGCGTGAAGCCTATCGGTCGTGTTTGGATCTATAAAGAAATAAGACATGAATGTTTAACATCTATAAAATAGTTAACATGTCGAAAAGAAGTTTACGACAATGTTCAAGGAGTTGACTATGACAAGATTTGATCTTTCATAGCGATATATAGTCTTGACGGATTAATGTAGCAACCACTACATATAATTTGGTATATGGTAGTTGAATAAACAAAACAAGGTTCTTCTAATAGAACTTTAACCTAGGACATGTACATGACATGGTCCGAAGGGTTTTGTTAATTCAAAGGGTGCTAAAAGGGCATGTAAACTTCAATAGTTGAAGTAAGCATAGCGGAGTTGGAATCTTCACCATGATGAAACTATTAAAAGAGTTTAAATTCATCGGAGATGATGAAGATGCTTGCATTTGCAAGAAATTAAGTGGGAGCGCTGAGACATATTTCTAATACATTATGTAGAGGACATATTGTTGATTGAAAATGATGTATCTTGAATTGACACAAGTTAAGGATTTCATTAAAATAAGATTTCGATGAAAGACTTGGGCAAACCCAGAATATTAGGCATCAATATCTATATGGATAGATTAAGGCGCTAATATGGTTGTGCCAGACATACATATATGAGATATTGAAAGGGTTCAATATGGAAACAACAAGAAATGTTCTTGCTGCATGGAAAGGATTGTATCAAAATTCAAGTGTTTCAACACTTGGTGAGTAAAATCACATGAAGATTTTGATCGATTATACCATGATATGTATATATCCATAATGTCCTATGCTCTAAATGTTATGAGCATATACCAGAATGATTCATAAGATGATCATTGGACAATAGTAAAGATATTCTTATAAGCTTTTGGAAGAACTAAGAATATATAATGTATAAGTGACAAATAGTTAAAGGTAGTTCATTGTAAAGTGTTACATTGATACTAGTTTTGTCACAAGATACAAATTAAATTTATCTCAATTTAGACTATGGGTGGCACAATGTAATGGAAAGGATGTTCCATGATGGATTTGGATGAGTTCCAAAGTTGAGACATTGTGACGGATACTACAACAAAAGGCTAAGTATATGACTGCTGTAGTAGCAGCGTAGGAGGGCATTTGTGTTAAGTAGTTTGTTATCAAACTAGGTGTGGTTCAAAGTGGGCTAATACTATGAAGATATATTGTGTGACAATAGTATCAACATATTTTAACCCGAACGAACTAAAGGTCTACCAAAGGACCAAATTTATACAATGCCATCTCATTTGAGAATGAGTGATGCGTAGAGACGCAAAGACATGCAAATACACACGAAACTGACATTGTCAGAGCCGGAGATTATGTTAACCACTAGCAATCGCGTATATGCAACACCAGAAAGCCATAGGTGTTCAATACGCAAAGTTTTTCAAACTAGATTATTGACTCTAGTGCAAGTGGGACACTGAAGGGAATATGCCCGAGAGGCAATAATAAAGTGGTTATTATCTTATTCCTTGTTTACGATAAATGTTTATTTTGCATGCTATAATTGTATTAATTTGGAAACGTTAATACATGTGTGTTTAATAAACAAAAGGAAAGTTCCTAGTTATGCCTCTCTTATAAACTAGCTCGTTGATTAACAAGATGATCAAGGTTTCCTGATCATGGACATTGGATGTCGTTAATAACGAGGTCACAACATTGGTGGAATGATGTGATGAACATTCATCTGAACTATAGCATTACGATCAGAGTCATTATGTTTATATTGCTATAACATCATACGAAGTAATCTTAGTCCTTAGACCATGAGATCATGTTAATTGCTAACACCGGAAGAGTATCTTGATAACATCAAACGTCACACCGTAATAGGGTGACTATAAAGGTGGGTTTAGTGCTACGAAAGTGTTATGTTGAGGCTCATGGATCAAGAGTGGGATTTTTCCATCCCGATGACGGATAGATATACTCTGGGCCCTCTCGGTGATATCACATTGAAATAGCTTGCAAGCAAGTGATGTGATCACTAGAATGTTATATCACGGGAACGAGAAAAGAGTGCATGTCGGTAACGAGATCAAACTAGGTATTTGGATGCCAATGATCGAATCTTGGACATGTAATATATCGCGAGACAAAGGGATTTAGTTACGACGTTAAAGGTTCACACGATCACAAGAGTCATCGTTGAATATGTGGGAGTCAGTACGAATCTCCAGGTCCCGCTGCTGATTATTGATCGGAGAGGGGTCTCGATCATGTCCGCCTTATTCACGAACCGTAGGGTGACACACTTAAGGGATACCGACACCATTTAGGAGCAAATATGTTTCAGATAAAGATTTAAGAAAGCGCTAGAATCATTTCGATGGAAACCGGAATTGTTTCGGGTGAAATTGCTGAAACTGGTTCTGCATGTGATATTGAAATGTTGCAGGGGGTTTTATGCGAATGTTTGTTAATTAATGTAATTAACAAAATTCTAAATAAAATAAATAAAAGTGTTTTATTTAATGAGAACTTGCATGAAATTTGGTGGAAAGTTAATGGAGGTGAGTGGAATTTTGAGTGGGTGGCTAATTATGTGAGTGGGAGATCCACCCACATGAATGTGGAAGAGGTGGGGGCACCTCCCTTGGCCGCCGGCCATGGTGAGGGGTTGCCCCCCCTCTCCCTATAAAAGGCCCCCCACTCCCTCCTCTCATCTTGCACCACCTCCTCGTGAAGGTTCTCTTCTCCCTCTAGTTATTCCCCATGGTCTCGGATTAGCGAGATACATGTTCCCGGTGGCTTTATCTGGAAAGGAGTTGCTGCTTCCGCTGCATCGCTGGAGCAAGGAGGCGGAGGTTGTTCGGTGGACCGAACGTGTGTGCGATCACGGATGCACCGCTACTTTGCGGTGCTGGACTTGATGGTGCTAGACCTGATGGTGCTGGAGCTGCTGGACCTGTCGGACTTCCACACGATCTTGAGATCGGCAAGCGTACGACTACATCAACCACGAGTTCCTACTCGTTAACAAAACTTGTTGTCTTTGAGGGTAAGTTCTCCATGGATG
Source organism: Avena eriantha (assembly GCA_910589775.1). Taxonomy (NCBI): domain Eukaryota; kingdom Viridiplantae; phylum Streptophyta; class Magnoliopsida; order Poales; family Poaceae; genus Avena; species Avena eriantha. The sequence continues at coordinate 109,379,924 of OU342742.1, read as the reverse complement.
TATGTCCACCAGTTGCTCTATATCTAGTAGATAGATCTTGGCGTATAGTTCTCATCGTAGGAAAATTTTTGTTTTCTATGCTGCGGACCCAATAGGTTTGTACTATCCGCTGCTCACTCTGAGTGGGTTAGTCAAACCAGCCCATTTCCTTTGTTGTTTTCTTCTCCTTTTTTGTTGTGGCTTTTTTCTAGGACAATTTCCTCCGGGATTTTGGCCTAATGATAAAGTCACTTTATAAATTTGAATTTAAATATTTATTTATAATATATTAATTTACAATTAACATATAATAAATGCATATATTAAATTGCCATTTATCCAAAACTCCTTTTGGCCTTTTCCTTTCCTTCTTTCTCCGAACAACTTCGGATATCTCCGGAATGATTCTGATTTCTCTCTCTTTCATGATTCCATCTAGCAGGACGATCTCCAAGCACCGTATTGCCCTTAAGCATGTTTCCCTTGGTTCGGGAATGCTATAGACATGATCCATATCAATGATCAACAGCGGGACCGGGATGCCCATGTTGACCCCTATGCACTCCACGATTCTCCATCGCGTTCGAACCTGAAACGATATATCCAAATCCCTTATTCGCGATACAAGACTTGTCCAAGATTTGATCATCGGTATCCTGATACCTTATTAAATCTCGTTTCCAACAAGTACTGTTTTACTCGTTCCTGTGAAATACCATATCCATGACCTAGTCATGTGTTGTGCAACTTAGATGTAATTCACTGAGCGGGCCCAGTTGTATCTTCCCAACACACAGGAGAACAAATCCTGATATTGAAGCATATTGCCACTACGTGCTCCTTCGGATACCCAACATGCACCTTTATGATCACCCAGTCACAGGTGACGGTTGATACAGTCTAAGCATCCACTAGTAAGAGTGATTGATAAGATCTCACGGTCCAAGGATTAGGACAATCAGTTTCTTACAATTGCAACGTGAACTAAGTGACATGATCGTGTTGCAACAATCGTTAGTGGGAAATGTCCATCACATAATTCCATATGATATGACTTCATTGTTAGTGACTTTTGTTTAGCCCATGGTCAGGAAACCTTGATCATCGTTTGCCCAATGAACTAGTTGAATAGAGGCTACTAGGGACCTAGTGTTTGTATACCACACATGTTTCTACTTGATACAATTATAGCATGATATAAAACTACTATGAACTAATGAGAGATGACAATAATACCCTTTTATTATTTGCCTCTATGGTATATCTCCTTCACATCGTTTATCATTTCATTGTATCGCTAAAGACGAAAGGAAAGAAATCATTCCATAATTCATATAACAATGTCGCCCATGCTATACGAATAGTGAAGTAATGTCTTTCCTTTTGACTTTGGGGCTACAATGAGATATTTGAAACTACATAATTCACCATTTCATTTAATTCACGCTATCTAATCTCTTCGTATCGCCAAAGAGGAAAGGAGAAATACTTTCACGATTATAGCATGGGCATGATATGTCTAGTGGTAAACCAAAGAAAGGATTAGGTCTCCACGGCAACGACTTATTTCGAGTTTGGTGTGTCAAAAGTAGTCATTGCCATGGACCCATAATCCTTTCCTTGGCTTACCACTGGACATATTATGTCTATGTATATGAATCTCGAAAATATTTGTCCTCTTTCAACTTTGGGGCTACGTGATGAAATAGTATTAACTAACACAATGTCGCCATGCTATACGAACCACAAAATTATTTGTTCCCTCTCGACTTTGGGGCTACATAGTTTATCATTTCGTTGTATCGCCAAAGACGAAAGGAAAGAAATCATTCCATGATTAATATAAAAATGTTGCCCATGCTATACGAATAGTGAAGTAATGTTTTTCCTTTCGACTTTGGGGCTACAATGAGATATTTGAAACTACATAATTCACCACTTCATTTAATTCACGCTATCTAATCTCTTCGTATCACCAAAGACGAAAGAAGAGAAATACTTCCATGATTCATATAGCATGGGCATGATATGTCTAGTGGTAAGCCAAAGAAAGGATTCGGTCTCGGCAATGGCTCATTTCGAGTTTGGTCTGTCGAAAGGAGTCGTTGCAGTGGACCCAAAATCCTTTCCCTGGCTTTCCACTAGACATATTATGTCTATGTATATGAATCTCAAAAATATTTGTCCTCTTTCGACTTTGGGGCTATGAGATGAAAAGGCAAACCAAGAATGACTTGGATTAGTGCCTCATACTTAGGTTGGGCACGGAAATAAAAATACCGCTGATGGATCTGGTGTGGCAAGTAGAGGAAGCTCAAATTACAATCTACTTGGCACACCAGATCCAGCAGCGGTATAGTCACACACATATATATTGCCACAACATGTTTTAATCATCAACCTTTTGAAGAAAGACAGAAAGCAAACCAAGAAGTAGAGCAGCAATAACAAATGAGAAGCAACATATGACCAAGCACTAAAATATTTCATAACACAAATAACTAGCTAGCGTTGCTCACAATCAAGTTCAATGGTTTACGAAACATACTCTAGAGGTTTCTAGGAAAGTTAACATAGGGATAAACTTTACAACACAAGTTCGGAACTAACAACTAGCTAGACAAACATCAAGACATCTTCGGCTGATGAGTCGGCTCGGGGATATTGATGAATCCCAGTTTAGGTCCTTTCGCTAACGTCATGAACATCCTGCTATCACCCTGCTTTGCTAAGTGTTCATCTATGTCCTTATTGCACGGTGGATTGCCGCCATAGAAGAGGCCCCTGGATTTTATGGCTTGTTGGTGCACGATTGTCAAGACCTCCTCCTAGATATCGAAGAAATCCATCCTGAGGTTGTGATACTGTATATGTTCAGGATCTCCAGCCCACCTTCGGAGGTCAGATGGCAGCGCACTGTTATGCTGGTCCCGTACGCACGCCTTCATGTGGAGTAGGGCGAAGAAGACATCCTTCCCACTGTGAGGTACCTGCTTGACGTAGGGGAACTCCGTTGTGTGGCCGAACACGTGCATACCGTGCCTCTTAACTATCCTACTAGGGACGACACCTCCTGCTGCGATGTAGTTGTTGAGAGCATCGTCAAGAACTCTCTTGATAGTGGAGTAGTATTTCGTCTTTGCACTACCCGAGTCAAGATACAAGGCATTTGAGCATTGCACATTCAAGGATATGATCACGCAGCCTTGGTGACCACTCTCCGACCCTGGATGGTAGGGAATGAGAATCACATCCCTTCCCAGGTTTGTTTGCAGGAAGCATGAGAGGTAGTCAGTCGCCATTAGGACGCCCTCATGTGTTCTCAAGACGGCGTCACGCATGAAGTAGGAATCCCCTATCACGATGCCCGGGGTCCCTTCTCTAATGATCTGCATGGCCATATTGAGTAGAACAGCTAGACCAAGGTATCGTGCAACCGGAATCCTTGCAACATGTCGAAGAGGTCGGTATGTCGCACGTAGAAAATATACCCGGGGGCTACTGCGACGAAGCTTGTCACATTTGGCTACTGATCGCCCTCTCGAATGCGGCGCTACTCAATAAATAAACAGCCATGATGAATACTACGCATATGCGAGCCTGCAACCATGAGCATCGATTCATTGAGCATTGGTGCACCTGCCTCGTGCACCCGCTTCCTAGGATTTTTTTGCAGGGTCGTCCTGAGCCTGGATAGCAGGCTTTCGATTCTAGCTCGCACCCTTAGGCTTCCTTTTGTGACCCTTATTTCCCTTTACAGCGTCATCGGCCGCCGTTACCTCCTCGACCGCCCTATGGAGGGTGCTGGGGCTAATCATAGGACGAGCTGGCATCTGAGGCTTGGTGAAGGCGGCGGTTGGCAGCATCTTCTAACTAGATGAGAAGAGACGCACTTGGCAAGTGGGTTTCGACAAGGGTCCAGGTGCTGGTTGGGGCTCGATAACTGTCTGCGTGAACAGTGATGACCCACAAGTATAGGGGGTGTATCGCAGTATTTTCAATAAGTAAGAGTGTCGAACCCAACGAGGAGCAGAAGGTGCTGGCTAGTGGTATGGATCAGGAATTTTCTGCAAATACTTAGCAAACGGATTTTTAGGGGTTTTTGATAAAGCAAGTAAATAAAGTACAAATTAATAAAAGACAATAAGAACAAATGCAGTAAGTGGCCCAATCCTTTATTCAGCAAAGGACAAGCCGGTTGTATTACTTAAGATGACCAAACGTTCTCGAGGACACATGGGAACATTGTCAAGTGCTTTGGCTTCATGCAGTTGATTAATCTTCTTTAGCTTGCTAAGTGTTGTGTGGGTGAACCTGTGCTAATGTACCGACCTTCCTAGGACTAATACATACTTGTGATTATACCCCTTGCAAACATCCGTAAGTACAAGAAAATAATTAAGGTAGAAACCTAACCATAGCTTTAAACTCTAAGACCCTTATGTCCCTTGTGCAATGGTTTCCTAATGGGGGTTCAGGTTTCTGTCACTCTGGCAACCCCTACGATTAGTAGCCAAATACACAATGCATTCCCCTAGGCCCATATAGGTGAAGTGTCATGTATTCGACGTTCACATGACACCACTAGAAGAAGTACACCACAACTTAAATATCAAACTATTGAATCTTTCTCAACACAACTCCACTACTAACAACATGACTTCTCCCATGTCCTCAAGAACAAAACAAACTACTCACAAGACATCATATGGATCATGATCAGAGATGGAATAATGATGTATAACAATCTGAACATAAACAATAATTCAACGGTTCACTCAATAGCATCAACTACAAAGAGTAATCAACACCGGGAAAGTTTCCCCTAAGAACTATGCAAGGTTCAACCCAATTGTTACAGCAATATGGAGATGGTGATGAGGGTGTTGATGGTGATGATAATCCCGATGAAGTCTAGCTTGATGGTGGTGTTGATGGCGACGATCTCCCCTCTCCGGGAAGGAATTCCCCCCGGCAGAATTCTGTCTGCCGGAGAGATCTTTCTCTCTCGGTGTTTTCTGCCCCGCAGAGGCGGCGGAATCTTTCTGTGGTCGCTCCCCAAGTCTTAGGGTTTCGGGAGGAATATGTCCGCCAGAGGGGAGAGCCAGAGGTGGGCCAGGGCGGCCATACCACCTGGTGGCGCAGCCTATGGTGGCCTGCGCCAGGGGTGGTGTGGGCCCCCTATGGCCCATCTCCACTCCTCCTTCTGGCATCCTTCGTCTTCTAGAAAAATAGGATTTTTTGTATATTTTCCCGGATTTTCTGATCTTCGCGAATTTCGCCTCCAAACAGCATCTTTTCCATCAGAATCCTGACTACAGCGATCCATGCTCGAAAAGTCATCAACCATGCAAAAACAGATGAAATTACATAAGTATCATCTCTTAATATGAAATATATCAATGAATAACAGTGAATTATGATATAGAATAGTGATGCAAAATTGACGTATCAAACAGCTGGCCTCCCTGTTGCTCATGGTCATCATCACCAAACCTGGTGTTCAAGAACTGGCCGCCAAAGTTTTCATCAATTTCATCATCATCGACAGCATTCTGTGCCATCTCGATGTCTTCATGTGCTACTTGTGCTGCCTCTGGGGTTGTGCCCCGGCCCTCCGTCCCCAAATGGATCTGGCTCTTCAGCCATAGGAACATGTAGCCAAAGCCGGTACTAAGGACTACTAGCTCGTCACTATCCCATCCATGAGGTTAAGAGGGAGGTTCCAAGCCCTCGTAGCCCGGAAGAACCATATTGTATTTGACCCTAAGCACGTCGGGTGCCATTGGTTTACTGTGGAATATGCGGTTCACCGGTTGAATGATAGAACCCTTGGCAACATCCTTCAACTCACGGTTCACCTAGTGTAGTAGAATGCAAGGAGTGTCTTCCTACGAAAGACATGTATAGGTTGGTCGTCAGTAAAAAAAGGAGAAGGGAGATGAAGCCATCGGTTGTGCCTCCCAACTCTCGCTTTAATTAGTTACCTTAAGGGCGTCGAGCTCAGCCAATGTCGAGGCACCACCGTCTATGTCGAGTGCGCAAGTGGCGGAGTGGCTGCTTGCTGGCACGGTGTGGGCCGGCGCCTTCGCCGCACTAGACAAGGTAAGATCCGGACCTTTTGGCCCCGCCGGAGGAGTCACCAGCACCTCCAGCGTTGTGTTGTCTGATTGGGCACTAGCGATGTTGGGAACCGGGCGCGGGCCCCATTTAGCACTCTTCTTCCACTGGGCGTACTGTTCGAAGTAGGCAGGAAGGATGGTGTTGAGCTTCTCGGTCACTTGTGTCTGGAATTGTGTCTGGACTGCCCTCACAGCCTCCTCATTGTATCTTGGAGCAGCTACGGAAACTTCTCCACTTGTTCCCTTAGGTGTTTTACCTTGCTGCTCTCAGCTTTCCAGCCCTTTCACGGCGAGGTGCCATAGTATTCAGACCATTGAATACCGCCAAAGCTGGGCACACGGCTAGCCGACTTAGGTGGCGCCTGGGGCTCGGCATTCTTGACCCGGTTCATCGCCCTGTTAAAAGTGGTGTCCCACTTGGTGATCAACACCGACCCCTGGGATGAGAAGCTCCTACAGTCATCATCATGCGCATAATGAACGCGTGAAGCATTTGAGAAATTGGACTTCATTGATTAATTGTGAATGTAATTAATCGACTTGCATGCATATTACTTACATATATATTGATGAAGTCCTTCACCTTTGGAGCGAAGGGATCAGAGGGTTCCGAGGAATATTCAGAACTCCCTTTTGGCTTGTGAAATCGGGCGCTAACAAAGTTCTTTGCCTGCACTTCGGCGATATTGGCAAAGGGTGGTGTCTCCCCCTTTTCATGAGCTATGGCGTCCTCCTTCTCCCATTTGGGAATCAAAGCTCTATAACCGCCGGAGCCGAGATGGTGGGTACCAATGTTCATCTCGTACAAGTCCTTGAAGTACGGACTCTTGGCCTTGCCCGTAGCAGAGTCACATCTGTCCTTGAACACCTTGAAGTATTCTTCCGTGACCAGAGGCTCCTTCTTGATGACCTGCTCATAACTTAGCTTATCCTTGTAAATCAGCCTCTTCACATGTGCCTTCCAATTCGACAAGGCCTTGGTCATCGTCTTGAGGGCGTACTTGTTTACCAGATTCCCTTTGAGATTGTCATTGTTGTATTTGTTGTCCTCATCACCCGGGTACGCGTATCTTGTGTGCAGATTCCTGAAGAGCTGATGGCGGTAACGCTCGTTCTCACGGGCCTTTAAGTTCTCGGTGTTGATCGGAGGATTCCAGAGAGTTGCAGTGAGTACGACGCGACAAATTCCTCCAGCTCCAAAGGCACCCCTTTAGCGCTCATGCTTGTGAAGATGGACCTTTTGAGGCCGACCGTGATCGGGATCCGTTCCTTCCAGGGCTTGGTTGGTTACCATATGTGGCTTCACCACCACCACTGACATCAATGGTAGTGGCGCCCTTGCCATCAGCGCCCCCCATATCCTCATCGGACGAGGTATCCTCCTCCTCCATCTCCTCTTCCTCCTGCGGCAAGAATTTCGGGTCCTCTTGTGATTCCATCTCATCTGAATGCTCCCAATAGGCCTTCTTTCTAGAAGTGCCCGCCTCGACATCGTGTTGTCCCCCACCTGTCATATCTAAACACAAAAATAAATGGAACTAATAAGCACCAAAATTCACAAAAAATTGGGCATGAACTTTGCTAACTTTCTAGACCTAGGAGTGCTATAAATTCACCGGAACAGAAATGACTCAACATTCTGGCAAAACATTGGCATCTCAAAAATAAAAAAACTACACAAAAATGACCTACATAGGCACAAACACAACCAGCAACTTGCTGCTAGCATACACAACCACATTCACAATATGAATTTTGTGGATCCTTTTCTGCCAGCATACACAACTACAGGCACAAACACCACCAGCATACACCACTAGATACATGTACTGTACATGCCTAAGGAAGTTGCAGTACTAGAAACAAACCTCCAACATAGTTATTCTGTAGAAAATAAGAGCTAGAATATTAGTAAAACTAGATGCACCGCTGAACCTACAACTTGCTATTCCACGGAAACTGCAATGCCCAGTAACGATAATAAATATCACACCACAATCTTTTAATGAACTGAACATGGTGATCACACCAAATACTGAGAAGAAAGAATCATGCACACAAATAGAAAACTGAGCTTTATTGCATACAAGCACAACTATGCACTATTCCTAAGACAAGTTATGATCAATGCTACCAAGATATACAGCCTTAGGTCAAGACAGCCACAAGAAGTGGTGTAAGCAGATCTAGGAGGAGATCAGTGATACATTGCAAATGTATCTATAATTTTTGATATTCCATGCTTGGTTTTATGCACTTTCTTGTGTTTTGTCCACACCTTGGAGTACTTTTCATATGATTTCTTGGACTAACCTATTAACAAGAGACACAGTGCCAGCTGCCTGTTTTCTGCTGTTTTGGTTCCAGGAAAGTCAGAAAATGAATATTCTCGGAATTGGACAGGACAAAAGCCAAAGTGTATATTTTTCCGGAAGTCATCAGATGCCAGAATACGAGACGGGGAAGGGCCAGAGGGCGGCCACACCACCTGGACAGGCTTGGCCCGTGCCAGGGGGTGGGGTGGCCAGCCCAGGCACCCCCTCGGCCTCTCCTTCTGCCTATAAGATGCCCTCGGGACGAAAACCCTAAGTACCCGATCAAAAATCCACGAAAGAGTCTGTAGCCACCGTCATCTCCATCCCTAGATCGGGGGGATCTGAAGCTCTTCCCGGCACCCTGCCGGAGAGGAGAATTCACCCTAGAGGCCTTCTTCATCACCATGCAAGCCTCCGGTGTGATGCATGAGTAGTTCATCCTTGGACTACGGATCCATGTAGTAGCTAGATGGCTGGTTCTTCTCCTTTGTGCTTTCATGTCTAGATCTTGTGAGCTCCGTTCATGATCAAGATCATCTATTTGTAATTCTACATGTTGTGTTTGCGGGGATCCGATGGATATTGAGATGCTATTTCAGATTCATTATTGATTCTATCATGTCTTTGTTATTTGTGATCTTGCATGCTTTCCGTTGTTAGTAGCTATCTTGGCCAAGTAGATGCTAGCAACTCCAAGAGTTAGTATTTATGCTCAATAGTGGGTTCATGCCTCTGGTAATCTGGGGAAGTGACAGAAATCTCTAAGGTACTAGATGTGTTGTTGCTACTAGGGAGAAAACAACAATCCTTTGTTCATAGAACAATCGTATTGTTTACTTTACACGCAGTTCTTAAAGCAATAATCTGTTGCTTGCAACTTAATACTAGAGGGAGTTCGGATGATAATCTGAAGGTGGATTATTAGTCATAGATGCAGTTGGATGGCGGTCTATGTATAATGTTGTAATGCCCAATCGAATCTCAAAGGAGTCAAGATGATTAGTATATGCATGTATGGATTTCTCGATGTTTGTCAATTGCCCCGCTGGAATTTGTTCATCCAACATGTTATCTATCTTAAGGAGAGCCACCTCTAGTGAACTATGGATCCCGGTCCTTTTTCTTTACATACAATCTACAAACTGTTTACTGCTTTGTGTTTACTTTCCGTAAACTTTTACTTCTTTCCATTCGATAGGTTTAATCCTTTGTTTTCTGGAAAACACAGTGAGATTGATAACCTCATCGCAAGTTGGGGATAGAGTTTTGTGGTTGTGTTGTGCAGGTCTCCATGTTGCTACTAGCACCGGTAGTGCGCCCTACCAAGGCTCAGCTAGCAACACCTTTGGGGTGTTTCCTTGCTCCTATTGGTTCGATTAAACCTTGGTTTCATAACTGAGGGAAACTTGCTGATGTGCTCATCATACCTTCCTCTTGGGGTTCCCAATGAGCTCTACATCAACGTCGCACCAGCATTTTTCTGGCACTGACACTGAGCCATCAAGCATTTTTCTGGCGCCGTTGCCGGGGAGTCAAGGACATCTTCACAAGGGGAGTCCCTCATAACCAATCTCTTTACTTTGTTATTTTTGTTTTGCTTATTTTCTTTTCATTTTGTTTGCTTGTTTTCTCTATAAAAAACACACAAAAATTAGTTTTACTAGTTTGCTTTCTTATTCCAAAAACACAAAAAATTAAGTCTCCTTTAGTTGTCACCTCTTCCTTAGCTCACCATATTGATCCCCAAATTCACCCTAAAAGACCTTTCAATTGGTAGTGGTTCTATAATTGGGAAAGATAATATTGAAGAATTCTTTAATCATGTTAGTAAACATGAGGATACTGAGGATAGATCCCTTGCAGAACTTGCTCCAAACTATGAGATTGTTGCAGCTTCTTTAATTCACATGTTACTCCCTCCGTTCACATGTTGCTCCAAACATGTGAAACAAATGTATCTAGACAACTTTTAGCGTATAGGTTCACTCCGAACCTCTACGAACCTATACACTAAAACACGTCTAGATACATTCGATTCACAAAGCTAAAACGTCTTATATTTCTGAACGGAGGGAGTAGAAGCTAGGTGTGTTAACCTCAACCCCTTAATGCAAGTAATGTTTCTTAAGCTTAAAGAAATTGAGGACCCTGAAAAGGGATTTTATTCTAGAAACTTTGTTTAAGGAGTTCTATGATGTTGCCAAGAAAGCTAGGAAAGTCTTTGAACGTTTCAATATGCTAGGCTCATGTATAGATGTTGTTGGTACACGAGAAAATATGAACAAAACCGAACCTAATGGGGAGGAACCTAAGATACCAATACCCTTTAAACTAGTAGCAATACATGATGCCATAGAAAAGAATCTTAATTGGATTGTTCCTGCAAACCCTTTTGATGAGAATAGTGAACCTAAGAGCATTGAGAGAGGATCCTCTAGAACTTATTTGGATGATATACCTTGCCTTGTTGAAAATATTTCTGGTATTGATCTTAATGCTTCTTCATTTGAAAACACTTGATTTTTTTTCTTGCTTCTTATGCCTAACTTAAAGGCGTTAAAGAAAAGTACTTATTGGGAGATAACCCAAAAGTTTTATATGAGTCTTGGAAGTTATTAATTTAGTAATAACCGCTCCTTATCCTTTTTATTTGCTTTTTGTGCCAAGAGTAACCTCTAATGAGAGAGAAGTAATGATTGGGAAAGTTGCTCTCCCGAAACAGATTTCTGTGCTTCACCGTAAAAATTCGTGTAAAATCTCTGAACGTCTTTTTGAGGCATCAATGTTTGTGCTTCTGCCCCAGGTTGTTATCTAACTTTCGTTAGTTCAACACTTTTTGATTTTCGCAACAGAAGGTCTTCTAAAAAATCGTATTTACCTGCTGGTCTGTTTTGACAGATTTCTCCCATTTTCTGCATTTGCTTCTTGTTGGTTCCTTTTTGAGTTATTTTGGGGAATTGAGATTTTTGAGGGAAGTGCTGCAGTAGCTAGTGTTCTAATGGAAGTTTATTTGGTGTTAGAACTGAACCTTAAGACTTATTTATCTTGAGTGCACTAATGTTGCTAATAAAGATGGTGTGAAGTTTTGTATGAAGGAAAATTTTCATGTGTATGGAAGGAATGAGTAATGAGATGAAGGATGGACTAAACCTCAAGCTTGGGGATGCCACACGTGTCACCCCAAGAAATATCCATGAAGTACAAGCGTCAAATCTTGGGGATGCCCAAGGCATCCCCTTCTTCATCAATAAAAATCCCAGGTTTCTTCCAAACGCTTCATTTTTTATTGTTTCATGCACAGTTGTGTTGTTCTTGGAGCGTCTTCTTTTTCGTTTTCATTTTGGTTTTTCGTTTGCTTTGTTTGTTTAGTTTTCTGAATAAATTGGTTGGACCCCCTCTTTCATACATTGGTTTGCAAATAGTTTGGTTTGGTTTGGAAAAGAGTAGGAAAGTTCATACTTATGTGGTAAAAAGAGTTTGTTTTTGATTGTGGCATATGCTCTGTCATGCCATGCTTGATATTGTTTTGGCTTTATGCTTAGTATTCTTTTCTATAGCATGACTTGTATAAACAATTGAGATTGCTTAATGTGCCTTGGATGAATCATGCGTTGTTTTAGCATATTAAAGCATAGTATAGTGGTATTCTCCTTTGATGCTTTATTTGGGTTGACTTGGCACATGCTCACACCATGTTATGACTATCTCAAGTCACGATAGCCTTTATGATCCTTTAGTTTTCAAATTGTAGTATCACTTTATGCTTTGATCAATGATGTTTTGTCGCTCTACATGATTATGGCCATTATTGCTCTCTTAGTTTGTCGCTCCCAGTCTTTTGCTAGCCTCCACACCCAAGTATGAGTTCCACTCATGCATCCAACTCCCTAAACCAAGTTATTCCAAAGAGTCCACCATACCTACCTACTAGCTCATGCTATTCCAAGTATATTCATGCTTTTGTTTACCTTCCAAATTAAACTTGTTATGAGAAAACTAGTGATTAAAGCTCTCACGAACTTGATGGCACACTTTACTTTTTTGCATCTAATAAACTTGAACCATTGGGTCCTTCTTTGTTGCGTATATGCTTGCGCTTTATCAGTTGAAATTAGTAGAACCATGTCTTATGGGGAACGCTTTCAACATTGCACTTGTACTGTGTACCCCGTTGATGTCATGTTCTTTTGCTTACGGATCCCGGCGGTGTGAAATAAAAGTGGAACTTGTAAGATCATGGAGTTTGTATGTGTCTTAGAGAAACACCTGGGCCGCTAGCCTAAGCCATGCCTAATCATGGTGGAAACTTTTAGCATCACCATAATGAGCACTCTATGAGCATCCTCAATAAAAACCTATGCAAATAGCAAATAAAAAGATCGCTGAGATGCTCATTGTTTGCTTGCCTTGTCATTTTGATTATGGGATAGCTCCTGTATCATGTGCAAGGGGTACCCCGTAGGCGGTTCTTTATGATACACATGTACTTACAATGACAAGAGCTTACTCGTGACTAGAGTTGAGTAGCATGAGGTTCGGTCTTCGTAAGTAAGGGGCATGACATTTCAGTTTATAACTTGTCAAGCATATCCTCTTAGTTGCGTCACTTTAACCTTAATCACCTTAAATATGCTTATGATAGGGGCAATCAGAGCTGAAAGCTATAAGTACCATAATTTTTGGAAGCTCTTTATGAGACTTGAATCCCTAGTTCCTTTTATAAAGGCCTTTCTTCCACCATTATATTGAGTCTCCACCTTCTACCTTTATGCACCTACTTTGAGAGCATAGTGGCCATTCTTAGTTCTATGTGCATTGTCCCAAGACTAGTTGATTGATGCATAACTTGATATTGTTTGTTTTAAACTATTTGTATCTAGTCACTCTTATGAACTTTGAAGGTGTCCTATGCATTTATATTTGTTACTCTATGAGGGACAAGTTGGATGCTATTATGCTATGTTTTCTTTATGTGAAACAAACAAACGTCTTGCAAAGCATTGTTATTCATGAATCTTTTGTTTGTGCCTTTTCATGTTGCATCATAGTTTATTTGTCTTATTGCTAGAACTTTGTATTTCATTTTATGATTGAAGTACTATGATCCCAGCTTTGAATGTTTTACAAATACTTTGATCAAGTCTTTGATGGTGCATGTCACCTCAAAAATTATTCTTTCTTTTTATCACTTACCTACTCGAGGACGAGCAGGAGTTAAGCTTGGGGATGTTGATACATTGCAAATGTATCTACAATTTTTGATGTTCCATGCTTGGTTTTATCCACTTTCTTGTGTTTTGTCCACATTTTGGAATACTTTTCATATGATTTCTTGGACTAACCTATTAACAAGAGCCACAGTGCCAGCTGCCTGTTTTCTGCTGTTTTTGGTTCTAGGAAAGTCAGAAAATAAATATTCTTGGAATTGGACGGGAGAAAAGCCAAACTGCCTATTTTTCCGGAAGTCATCAGATGCCAGAATACGAGACGGAGAAGGGTGATACATTGCAAATGTATCTATAATTTTTGATGTTCCATGCTTGGTTTTATCTACTTTCTTATGTTTTGTCCACACTTTGGAGTACTTTTCATATGATTTCTTGGACTAACCTATTAACAAGATGCCACAGTGCTAGTTGCTAGTTTTCTGCTGTTTTTGGTTCCAGGAAGTCAAAAAATGAATATTCTCGGAATTGGACGGGACAAAAGCCAAAGTTGATATTTTACCGGAAGACATCAAGCTATTTTCTGGTGCCGTTGCCGAGGAGTTAAGGTAAATGGTATTCACACCGGAGGATTAAAGAAGAAGAACCTCCCACAACAAACGCCTATTTTCTGGCGCCGTTGCCGGGGAGGTAAGGCAAAAGGTACTCACATCCTCCGGTGTGAGTGCTCGAAGTTATTTACTTTAGACTCTACAATTTTGTCTTTTTGTTTCTTGTTTTCACTAGTTAGGTTTAATGGAAAACAATGGAACTTTCTTTGCGTGCTAATAGCAATGTTATTAGTATGAATCTTTTGAACACCTTTGTTACTAATGCTATGGAAACATCTAAGCTTGGGGAAGTTGGTTTTTATGAAAATGATCTTTTTAGTTCCCCAGCTTTGAAGAAGAAAATTTGCTCTGATGATACTTTATCTCCCATATGTGGTAATTCTAATGATACCTGTGATATTTTAAATCCACATACTGAAAGCATCCCTTTTAAAATACCTATAAAAATTGTTGAACATGTTATGAATAACTGCTATTTTAGAGATGGAACTGTCCATCCTGGTGATCATTTACTCTTTATACATAAATTATGCGAGTTGTTCAAGTGTGTGGGTATTTCAATGAACCAAGTTAAGAGGAAGCTATTCCCTATTTCACTTAAGGGCAAAGCAAGGGAGTGGTATGAGCTACAAGATGATCCTCATCATTTGGAGTGGAAGGAACTTGAATCTCTCTTTTACTCTAAATTTTATCCTCCTCATGAAATTCATAAAGATATGAATTACATTTATAATTTTCATCCACGTGATGGAGAAAGTATTGCCCAAGCATGGGGGAGATTGAAGTCACTAATGCTCAAATGTCCCATTCATGAGCTCCCCAGGAATATTGTTATTAATAATTTCTATGCAAGGCTTTCAGGACATTACAAGGACTATCTAGATACTTGTTTAGAGGGATCCTTCACGAGTAAGGAGGTCAAAGCTAAGTGGGATCTTCTTGAAACAATTCAAAGCAATACCGAAGATTGGGATAACAACAAAGGTAAAGAACTAGGTATAAACTATGAGTATGATTGCATTAAGTCTTTTGCTAAAACTATTTATTTTCAAGAGATTAGTGCTAAATATGGTCTTGATCCTCAAATTCTTGTTGATTGTTATAGAACCTTTGCTTCTCATATTAATGCTCCTAAAGAAAAATGGGACATGTATCATGAGCCTTATAAAGACACTTGCATGGAAAATGAAATTGTTATTAATGATAGCAATAAACATGCTCAAACCTCTGAAAGTACTACTTCTTATAAGCATGTTAATTTTTGTGGAATACATAGACCTTGTGAGAATAATCAAATTGAAGAATAATATTGTATCACCCACAGGAATGAAAAAACTAGAACGTGGTACAGGGCTCTAAATGATCTTGGTAAAAAAGTTTGTGCCCTCTATACTTTTATTTGTGAACTTTGCTTTGAAGAGGGTCATTTCAATTTTCAATGCTCATGCCATAATAATAGCCCTTCTAATCCAATGAGTACTGCAAGTTTGTATTGTGATGACATGATCACTCCTAATTAGCATGATGAACTTACATTATTTTGGGGGTGTGAAGAGTTATGAAGAAAAACCTCTTTGGTAGATATGAGTGCTCTTGATATGAATAGCGTCCTGCATGGTTGTCATCTTTATTGTGTTGATAATTGTCACACAAATACTTACATACAAAATATTATAGAAGATGAGATTTTACCAAAATATGACAAGACTAATATGTGTTTTGATCTTATTAATGAAAAGAAGGAATCCTCCAAAGTTTCTTCTATTGTCTCTAACAATGAACCAGGGTATATGAAGAAGCTTACTTTCAAGCCTCTCCCTCCTAAAGAGAATAAGATAAATAAGAAAAGGAGGAGTAAAAGGAGGGAGGAAACGGTATTTTCCCCTAAGCATGTTGCTCCTAGTATAGTTTTTGATGAGTCTGAACTCGATGATGTTCCTATGCCTGTTACCTATAGTAGTGATCATGATTGGGAAAATCACACTTCTTTTGATATTGAAAATCTCTTTGGTACCAATTCTGAAAATGATGATATTAATAATTGCTATACTATTAGTGCTATCCATTCCAATGATGATATGTTTACAAATGAACACACTTGGCAAGATAACTATTCTATTGCTTATGATGATGCTATACCTCCAATATATGATGATTATGATATTTTAAGTCCACCTACTATTGAGGAGGAAATTAATTATGATTACAATATGCCTCCTATATTTGATGATTATGGTGATGAAAATAATAATGATAGCTATTTGGTTGAATTTGCTCCCACTACAATCAATAAGAATGACTATGTTTATGTGGGGAGTATTAATTCTTTTATGCATGTGGCTCATGATAAGAATATTACTTGTGATAGTTATATTGTTAATTTTATTCATGATTCTACTGAAAGTTATTATGAGAGAGGAAAACATGGTTTTATGTGTCTCAACAATATTAAGTTTCCCCTCTTTATGTTGAAAATTTTGAAGTTCCACTTGTTTTGCTTTCCTATGCTTGTTGCTTTGTGCTTTCATGACTTGTTTCTTTACAAGATTCCTATGCATAGGAAGTGTGTTAGACTTAAATATGTTTTGAATTTGCTTCTTGATGCTCTCTTTTACTTCAATTCATATTTCTTATGTGAGCATCTTCTTAAACTATCAAGCCTAACTTAAAGGCGTTAAAGAAAAGTACTTATTGGGAGATAACCCAAAAGTTTTAGATGAGTCTTGAAAGTTATTATTTTAGTAATAACCACTCATTATCCTTTTTATTTGCTTTTTGTGCCAAGAGTAACCTCTAATGAGAGAGAAGTAATGATTGGGAAAGTTGCTGTCCCGAAACAGATTTATGTGCTTCACCGTAAAACTTCGTGTAAAATCTCTGTACGTCCTTTTGAGGCGTGCATTTTTGTGCTTCTGACCCAGGTTATTATCTAACTTTCGTTAGTTCAACACTTTTTTATGTGAGCAACAGAAGGTCTTAGAAAAAATTCTCCTTTACCTGCTGGTCTGTTTTGACAGATTTCTGCCATTTTCTGCATTTGCTTCTTGTTGCTTCCTTTTTGAGTTCTTCTGGGAATTGAACTTTTTGAGGAAAGTACTACAGTAGATAGTGTTCTAATGGAAGTTTATTGGTGTTAGAAATGAACCTAAAGAATTATTATCTTGAATGCACTAATGTTTCTAATAAAGATTGTGTGAAGTTTTGTATGAAGGAAACATTTCAGGTGTATGGAAGGAATGAGTAATGAGATGAAGGATGAACTAAAGCTCAAGCTTGGGGATGCCACGCATGTCACCCCAAGAAATATCCAAGAAGTACAAGCGTCAAAGCTTGGGGATGCCCTTCTTCATCAATAAAAATCCCACGTTTCTTCCAAACGCTTCATTTTTATTGTTTCATGCATAGTTGTGTTGTTCTTGGAGCGTCTTCTTTTTCATTTTCGTTTTGGTTTTTCGTTTGCTTGGTTTTCTTAGTTTCCTGAATAAATTGGTTGGACCCCCTCTTTCATACATTGGTTTGCAAATAGTTTGGTTTGGTTTGGAAAAGAGTAGGAAAGTTCATGCTTATGTGGTAAAAAGAGCTCGTTTTTGACTGTGGCCTATGCTTTGTCATGCCATGTTTGATATTGTTTTGGCTTTATGCTTAGTATTCTTTTCTGTAGCATGACTTGTTATAAACAATTGAGATTGCTTAATGTGCCTTGGATGAATCATGCGTTGTTTTAGCATATTAAAGCATAGTATAGTGGTATTCTCCTTTGATGTTTTATTTGGGTTGACTTGGCGCATGCTCACACCATGTTATGACTACTCAAGTCACCATAGACTTTATGATCCTTTAGTTTTCAACTTGTAGTATCACTTTATGCTTTGATCAATGATGTTTTGTCGCTCTACATGATTATGGCCATTATTGCTCTCTTAGTTTGTCGCTCCCAGTCTTTTGCTAGCCTCCACACCCAAGTATGAGTTCCACTCATGCATCCAACTCCCTAAACCAAGTTATTCCAAAGAGTCCACCATACCTACCTACTAGCTTATGCTATTCCAAGTATATTCATGCTTTTGTTTACCTTCCAAATTAAACTTGTTATGAGAAAACTAGTGATTAAAGCTCTCACAAACTTGATGGCAAACTTTACTTTTCTTGCCCTTAATAAACTTGAACCATTGTGTCGTCTATGTTGTATATGCTTGCACTTATTTGTTAGGAATTAGCAGGACCATGCTGTCATGAGGAACGCTTTCAACATTGCACTTGGTACTTGTACCTAGTCGATATCATGATCTTTTGTATATGGATGTCGTCGGTGTGAAATGAAAGGGGAGCTTGTAAGTACATGGAGTTATGTATATGTGTGAGAGAAACGCCTGGGCCACTGGTCTAATCCATGGTGACATGGTGGAAACCTGCAGCGTAACCATAATGAGCTGTCTATGAAGCATTCTTCTTATAAAAAAAGAGTCCTATATTGAGAAAACAAAGACAAAAAAAGAGATTATGAAAAGAGGAAAGAGAGAAAAAAGCACCATATTCCCATGGTAAATAAGAAGATTGCTGAGATGCTCGTTGTCTGCTTGCCTTGTCATTTTGATATGGGGATTCTTCCATATCATCGGGCAAGGGGTACCCCGTTGGTGGTTCTCTATGATACACATGTACTTACGATGACAAGAACTTACCGGTGACTAAACTTGAGTAGCATGAGGAGCGGCCCTCGTATTCAAGGGACATGAGATTTCTGACTTATACTTCATCAAGCATATACACCATAGTTTGTTCACTTTAACCTTAATCACTTCAAGATGCTTATGATAGGGGCAATGAGAGCTGAAGGCTATAAGTACCATAATTTTTGGAAGCTCTTTATGAAACTAGAATCTCTACTTCCTTCTATGAAGGCCTTTCTTCCACCATTATATTGAGTCTCCACCTTCTATATTTATGCACCTACTTTGAGAGCATAGTGGCCATTCTTAGTTCTATGTGCATTGTCCCAAGACTAGTTGATTGATGCATAACTTGATATTGTTTTTTTAAACTATTTGTATCTAGTCACTCTTATGAACTTTGAAGGTGTCCTATGCATTCATATTTTCTACTCTATGAGGGACAAGCTGAATACTAGTATGCTATGTTTTCTTTATGTGAAACAAACAAACGTCTTGCAAAGCATTGTTATTCATGAATCTTTTTGTTTGTGCCTTTTCATGTTACATCATAGTTTCTTTGTCTTATTGCTAGAACTTTGTCTCTCACGTTATGATTGAAGTACTATGATCCTAGCTTTGAATGTTTTACAAATACTTTGATCAAGTTTATGATGGTGCATGTCACCTCAAAAATTATTCTTTCTTTTTATCACTTACCTACTCGAGGACGAGCAGGAGTTAAGCTTGGGGATGTTGATACATTGCAAATGTATCTATAATTTTTGATGTTCCATGCTTGGTTTTATCTACTTTCTTATGTTTTGTCCACACTTTGGAGTACTTTTCATATGATTTCTTGGACTAACCTATTAACAAGATGCCGCAGTGCCAGTTGCCTGTTTTCTGCTGTTTTTGGTTCCAGGAAGTCAGAAAATGAATATTCTCGAAATTGGACTGGACAAAAGCCAAAGTTGATATTTTACCGGAAGACTCATGGAGCCAGAAGACGAGACGGAGAGGGGCCACGGGGCGGCCACACCATGTGGTGGCGTGGGCTAGCCCTGGCCGCGCCACCAGGTGGTGTGGGCCCCCTGGCCGCCCACCGACCTTGCCTCTTCGCCTATAAGAAGCCTCCTAATGCATAAACCCTAGATCATCAAGCCTCCAACCACGAAAAGTTCTGCAGCATCGCCGCCACCGAAGGGAAGATTCGGGGGACAGAAAGTCTCTGTTCCGGCACCCTGCCGGGACGGGGAAGTGCCCCCGGAGCCATCTCCATCGATCTCCACCACCATCTCCATCACCATTGTTGATTCCCATGATGAGGAGGGAGTAGTTCTCTCTCGCGGCTAAGGGTTCTACCGGTAGCTATGTGTTCATCTCTCTATGCATGATCTTATTAAGATCATGAGCTTTGTAATCAAGTAGATCTACCTTGCTACTCAAGTGCTTTAATAGATCTCTGCTCTCCCCATGTGTGTGAAAGTGACAGCGTGCACACCATGGTGGCACTTAGGCTAGAGATTGCAAATACTTGTTATGAGTTATATTTGGAGTTGGGTGTCTCTATGAAATTGTGGTGTTTGTTGGAACCATCTAGTGCTCAAGGTGATAGTGTGGGGTTTTCTCGATGGGAAAGGCTTACTTTGAGGTGTGTTGTTATAGCCCTACCAACGATTAGAGTGTCCAACCGGAGAGTAGTTAAGAGTAGTATGATAAAGAGAAGATATTTATATGAGAGTGGTCACTAGTGAAAGTATGATCCCTAGGCCTTGTTTCTAAGCATTGATACACCGTTTGCAATTAGATCTGTTACATGTTTGCTTGCTTCTATCTTGAATTCAGTTTGCCTTTAGTCTTTTCCACGCAACCAAGCTATTTTCTAGCACCGTTGTCTTTTATCCATACCACTTGTATTTCACTATCTCTTCGCCGAACTAGTGCGCATATACACCTGCAAGTGTATTGGGTGTGTTGGGGACACAAGAGACTTCTTGTATCTTGATTGCAGGGTTGCTTGAGAGGGAATACCTTTGACCACTTCCTCCCTGAGTTCGATAAACCTTGGGTGATCCACTTAAGGGAAAACTTGCTGCTGTTATACAAACTTCTGCACTTGGAGGACCAACAACTATCTACAAGACTAGAAGTGCGTAGACATCAAAGGGCCAGAGGGCGGCCACACCACCTGGCCACGTGGCCAGGCTTGGCCCGCACCAGGGGGTGGTGTGGCCAGCCCAGGCACCCCCTCGGCCTCTCCTTCCGTCTATAAGATGCCCTCAGGACGAAAACCCTAAGTACCCGATCAAAAATCCACGAAAGAGTCTGTAGCCGCCGTCATCTCCATCCCTAGATCAGGGGGATCTGAAGCTCTTCCCGGCACCCTGCCGGAGAGGAGAATTCACCCTAGAGGCCTTCTTCATCACCATGCAAGCCTCCGGTGTGATGCATGAGTAGTTCATCCTTGGACTACGGATCCATGTAGTAGCTAGATGGCTGGTTCTTCTCCTTTGTTCTTTCATGTCTAGATCTTGTGAGCTCCGTTCATGATCAAGATCATCTATTTGTAATTCTACATGTTGTGTTTGCGGGGATCCGATGGATATTGAGATGCTATTTCAGATTTATTATTGATTCTATCATGTCATTGTTATTTGTGATCTTGCATGCTTTCTGTTGTTAGTAGCTATCTTGGCCAAGTAGATGCTAGCAACTCCAAGAGTTAGTATTTATGCTCGATAGTGGGTTCATGCCTCTGGTAATCTGGGGAAGTGACAGAAATCTCTAAGGTACTAGATGTGTTGTTGCTACTAGGGAGAAAACAACAATCCTTTGTTCATAGAACAATCGTATTGTTTACTTTACACGAAGTTCGTAAAGCAATAATCTGTTGCTTGCAACTTAATACTGGAGGGGGTTCGGATGATAACCTGAAGGTGGATTATTAGTCATAGATGCAGTTGGATGGCGGTCTATGTATAATGTTGTAATGCCCAATTGAATCTCAAAGGAGTCAAGATGATTAGTATATGCATGTATTGCTTTCTCGATGTTTGTCAATTGTCCCGCTGTAATTTGTTCACCCAGCATGTTATCTATCTTAAGGAGAGCCACCTCTAGTGAACTATGGATCCCGGTCCTTTTTCTTTACATACAATCTACAAACTGTTTACTGCTTTGTGTTTACTTTCTGCAAACTTTTACTTCTTTCCATTCGATACGTTTAATCCTTTGTTTTCAGCAAAACACGGTGAGATTGACAACCTCATCGCAAGTTGGGGACAGGGTTTTGTGGTTGTCTTGTGCAGGTCTCCACGTTGCTACTAGCACCGGTAGTGCGCCCTACCAAGGCTTAGCTAGCAACACATTTGGGGTGTTTCCTTGCTCCTACTGGTTCGATTAAACCTTGGTTTCATAACTGAGGGAAACTTGCTGCTGTGCTCATCATACCTTCCTCTTGGGGTTCCCAATGAGATCTACATCAACACCGCACTAGCACTTTTCTGGCACCAACACTGAGCCATCAATCAGTCAGCAGTTCAAGGAGAAGCTCAACACTAGCAATAGCTCCAGGAGGAGAAGTCCAAACATGAGCTTCTGAAGTATATCAAGTAGTAGAAGGAGTGGTGGAGCAGGATATCAAGATCCAGCAGTAGCTGAACCAGATCCATAGCAAAAACAGCCTCAACACAACTGCATGTTGTTATCTCCAAAATCAAATATAGCATATGTTCTTATCATTTTATTTAAGAAAAGGATTTGGAGGGAGAGGGAGCTCTCGGTTAGTATATAACTGTTATGCTAGTTTCATCATTGAGCTAGGAAGGCAAATAAAGCATATGTTCTTATTCACATCTAGGCCTCAATCTCTTGCATCATTGGCCAGGGATTTTCAAGTTATTAATTTACATCTAAATCATCTCAAGTAATTACTATTGATCAAGAATTCATTCATCTAAAGTATATAGCAAAATAATGTAACCAAGCATTCATTTATCTGTTGAATCAAAGAAAGTTTCACCAAAGTGGGATAAATTTGAGTCAAAAGGCATGAAGGCCATCCCTTTTCACTAAAGCAAGTTATACGACACAATAAAAACAATAGCTGCTAGTGTGAGCAGCTTAAATTACAGGACCAACAAGTGCAAGAATGGAAGGCCATTGAAGAAAGTAATATTGGTGATAATGTTAGAGGCAAAGATGAGATCCTTCCTATACTAAAGTTGAGTTATAAACACCTATCATTTGAAATGAAGCAATGTTTTGCATTATGTGCAGTTATTCCCAAGGACTATGTGATGCACAAAGAAGAGTTGATCCAGCTATGGATAGCAAAAACAGGTAGTACTTGAGCTGATCATGTGTCCATGCTCAAAATAGGTAGCCGACATCAACTAACTGTCAAAATGGCTATTACAAAATACATGTGCACGAATTCAGGTGGCTATAGCTATCAAATCCAGAACCATACATAATACTACTGTGGCAATTCAAATAAAGATTTTTCACTTTTGTTCGGTGAACACGAGGCAATAAGGTAGCTTGTCTACACTATCTTGTTTAGGGAACTCCTCCAGGCAAGAAATGCAGCTCTCAGAATTTGACATTTGCAGTCAAGGTTGCTCCATGCTCATATAAAGATTGTACACTTTGCCTAAATATGATTTTTCGGTTTAAAATATGAAACATATGAAGTGACTTAGTTTTCTGCCTCTTATGCCTGACCCAAGCCATCTTTCATTTTTCTTCTCAAACATCAGACCATATTTCAGTGACCTATTATATTGATTGATCATGCACAACAAATTTGGTAGCATGTTCATGTAAACATATGGTTTATTTAGTTAATTGTGTACGACATATAATGCCATTTGGGACCAATACTTTCACTAGCTAACAGACCTAAGCAATCTGGATATTGACAGTTTAACACTGCAGTAACCAACAGTTAGAAAAAAAGTACAGTTAAAGAAGATATTGCCAATTTGAATTCCTTGCTAATTAGGTTCTATTGTACACTGCATTTACCCAAACTAGAGATTCTACTAGAGATTCCTTGATAATTAGGTTCCCATTTGTTCGAGTTCGAGATACAGAGGAAAGGGTAGGGGATAGGGAGGGGCGGCTCATCGTCGCGGCCCAGGTTAGAGACGAGGTAGGCGGCGCAGGTCGGAGATGAGGTGGGCTCTTCTCCTCCTCTTTCTCGCGGCGGCGGTAGGAGGTCACTGCAGGAGGAGTGGCGTAGGTGAGCAGCGCAGGAGGAGAGGGGGAGAGGCGTAAAGGGTAAGGGGAGGGGCGGCTCACCCTCTCTCGCGGATGGCGGACTCAACGGCAGGAGCGGATGACGTGCGGCAGGGTCGCTCCTGGCAGTAGCGCTTCTGGCTCCTGGTGGCAGCGCTCCTGGCTCCTTGCTCAGTCAGGCGCTCACCTGCGTATGGTGACGAGGTCTTTAATTAGATGGGGAGATAGGAAAGAGGAAAGGGGAAGGGGAGGAAGAGGGGCGGCTAACATGCAGACACGATGGCGTGTAGGAGCTCGATGGTGGACGGGGGCAGGAGATTGCGGGCGGGAGCGTTCAACGTTGCAGAGAGAAGAAAGGGGAACAAGAAGAGAATGTGCGCTTCTAGCAGCAGGCCATGCCTGGGTCGATCAATTTAGGCAAAACTTACGCGAGTCGCATCTAGCAGGAATGCGACTCCAGTATAATGTTACGTGAGTCGCACCTGGGAAGAATGCGACTCTAGTACGATGTTATGCGAGTCGCATCTAGGAAGCATGCGTCTCTAGTATAACGTTCGAAGACCTTGTCAAATAGAATACACAGGCAATGTTTATCACAAAACGATTGCTAGCTCAGTGGCTAGACACCTAGTCCCTTGGCCACCCAGGTTTGAATCCTTTTGGAACTTTTGAAAAAACAAATATGAATTACAAAAAATAGTCTAAAATTAATATGAACTATAAAAAATTGTCTAAAATTAGTAAGAACTATAAAAAATAGTCTAAAATAGTGTAAATATTTTAAATATCCAAACATTGTCAAACCAATAGAAGTGATAATTAAGAATGTTTCGATACATAATATTCCATCCAATTAGCATCCAAAAGAGATAATTAAGAATGTGTCGATAGATAATAATGCCACACACACGCACGTGGCACGTCGTGCTTTCATCAGAACTAGTTAGCATTTCTTCTTGACAATTATCTTCTTGCCCTTTTTTGTCGTGGTTGAATAGCTAAGGTTTGGAACGTCTTCAATTTTTCTCTTGAATGGGAGTCCTTTTCTAGGTAGGCTTGTGGTGTATGGTGCTTGGTCGCCGTATCCGTCTTCCATCTTCAGGTCGCCGTACTTGTCAAAGTTTGTCTTGTTCGCGACTCCGTCCATTCCGATGATGTTCCTTTGCCTCTCCTGACGACAACCCGGCTAGGGTTTGATGGGTCAGTAATGTAAAAGCATTGATCGACTTTACTAGCCAAAACCCATGGATCATTTCTCGCGGGTACGTTCGTGCCGGTGGTATTTAACTTTGGAGATATAACCATGGTGATGAAATACCGGTCTTATTTTTCGACGCTCTTGGCCCACCTGACACGAAACATTGACACCTTCTACATAACATAGTCGAGCTCCCATATCTCCTCGACCCTTCCGTAGTATATTTTCGGAACGTCGTCGGTGTAGAATATCCTTGTTACCCCTAAGTTTTGGTAATCACAGTTATTGTCCTTTTCCTCTGTGTAGAACGTGTATTCATTGATATCGTATGCCTGATAGGTCATCAGGTAGTGTGTGGTGCCCTGTGACAAGGAGAATATGAGTTTATCGTCCCCCGAAGACTCGCCCTGCGGTGGACTATCAAGAACCTTCTGCCTAAACCACTACATGAAACCGGAGTTGTGTTCTTTGATTACATCTTCCCCCATCCTCACCTGGCCATGGTTAACATACTTCTTCTTGATAAATTCTTTGTGCTCATGTATATATGGATCGACCACCTATATGTGTTGTAGCGCGACTAGGTTTGCTCTTTCAAAGTCCTTGGTTCGCTCCTCGAAGTTGACATGCTTTGCGCGCTGGCCCTCATGGTGACCCCATACAGCGAGCCTCCCAAGGTGCTTGTTGAATGGCAGACCGATAGAGGTCTCGGTTCGTAGAAAGTTCGAGCAGAAAGAGATGCGCTCTTTGGACAGGAAGCCGTTTGCTATGCTTCCATCTGGATGGGACCTGTTACGAACGTATCCCTTGATGTGTCCATTCAGCCTTTCAAATGGCATCATGCTTCACAGAAACGGAGGCCCAAGTTGGACAATACCCTCCACGACATGGAACAACAGATGAAGCACTACATCGAAGAATGCGGGAGGGAAGTAGATATCGAGCTTGAATATTATCACCACGATCTCCTCCTATAGCCTCATGAGATTCTTAATGTCTATCGACTTCCGAGAGATGATGTTGAAAAAGTTGTAGAGGCCAAACAATGTTTCACGGACGTGCTTGTCTATTATCCCTCGGATCGCAACCGGAAGTACCTACGTCATCAGCACGGCGACGTCATGAGACTTCATCCTGTTGAAGCACAGCTTCGCCTCGTCTAGCCATCTGCTTATCTTTTCCATGCAACCGTTTAGAAATTTGACTCCGAGGAGGCACTTCATAAACTGTGTGGCCTCCGCCTTTATTGGAGTGAAGCACGCGGCCTTGAGCTTAAATTTGGCCTTCTTAACCTTTTTTCCCTTGCGACGACTATTTTGCATTTCCATATCCTCCTCCTCCTCCGACTGATCATCAGCTTCATCGTCACTAGGTGGTGGTTCAAGGTCCTTCCTGATGCCCATATGCTTCAAGTCATTCCTTGCCTTAGGCCCATCTTTGGTCTTGTCGGTGTTAAGGATGGTGGCAACCAGACTCTCCCCCATGTTCTTCGTGATATGCATGAGATCAAGGCTATGAGGCACGCGGAGGAGCTTTCAGTATGGCAAGTCCCAGAAAATAGACCCCGCCTTCCAAACCCTCAACAGCAGCTCTAGCTTCTTTTGGTTCTTTCCTGGTGCAGAGCACTCTTTCTAGTTTTTCAACAACTCATCAATTTACGTGCCACTCCTATGATATGGGATTCCTCGGAGCTCGACTGTCCCATCAAACAGATGTCCTTGCTTTCTCTAGGCGTGATTCTTGGGAAGCCACCTTAGAGACTGATGGAACATGGTTTTCCCGGACCTGGGATCTTTCTATAGATAGCGATACATTGTGTTATCCTTGCACCTAACACACCGAAAGAATCCTTGGACCACCTGCCCCGCGAAGTATCCATAACCAGGATAGTCTTGCACCGTCGTGATCACCGCTGCTCTCATATCGAAATATTCTTGTGCGATGGCATCCCACGTACAGGCTCTGTCTTGCCATAGCATGGCCAACTCCTATTTCAATAGTGTGAGATACAGATTGATGTCTGTACCAGGTTGTTTTGGCCCTTGAAATAGCATACTCAGGGTTACGTACTTCGTCTTCATGCACATCCAGGGGAAGGTTGTAGATCCATACAAACACCAGCCAGGTGTTATGTGTGCTGCTCTGGCTTCCGAACGGATGAGTCCATCGGTGCTCACGCCCAGCCTGAGGTTCCTTGACTCTTTCCTGAACTGTTGGTAATATTCGAGGTCCAACGCCTTCCACTGGCTAGCATCTGAAGGGTGCCTCAACATTTCCTCTTTTTCCGGATCTTCGTCTTATGGACTCTTTATTTTCGTGTGCTAGCGCATGAGCTGTGCTTCCTAGGGTCCGCGAAATACCGCTGCAAACGAGGAGTTAGAGGAAAGTACCACACCACTTTTCTAGGAGCTTTCTTGGTCCCTCTCTTGTATCAAGAGGTCTTGCACACCGGACATGTGGTCTTCTCCGTGTCCTCGCCCCGTTAGATGACGCAATCATTTATGCAGACGTGGTATTTGTGCGGTAGATCGAGAGGGCACACGACTTTCTTGGCCTCAGCGATACTAGTCAGACATGTGTTCCCCCTCTTGGGAAGACGATTGTGCCAGAATTCCATGCTATCGTCGAAGCATTCTTAGGTCATTTTGTGTTTCCCCTTCATCTCTAGAGCCCTGAGCATTACATTTAGATGGGTATCCCTGTCGTTGCCTCCGTCAAACAATGGAGTAACCGCATCTTTATCCATTTGCTCTAGCTTAGCTTTATCTCTAGCGGCGGCTCTAGCGTTACTCGTCTCCCTAAGAAGTAGCTCTTGGTAATAAGGGTCTCGCAACCAGCTCGAATCATGCCCGACACCTTGATCTTCATGTTCCTGTCTGGTGCCACCTTGATTATCTTCATGTTCATGCCCATCGCCATCTTCTTGGTCTTCATGTTCATGCCCCGCGAGACCTTGATCTTCATGACCACATGCCCCACTGGCATCTTGATCTTTACCTTCATCATTATTGACATCCTCATCATCATCTTCGTCATCACGTATCCACCGAGTGTAGCCATCCATGAAACCACGCCGGAGCAGGTGCGACTCCAGCATTCTGCAATCATGCTTTATCAAATACATCAGTTTGTAGTCGCAACACGGACATCTTATCTCTATCATGTTTGTACATGCCATGTCGGCCCTCGCACATCTCATCAACCTATTGATGAGGGGTGTGCATACAAAGAACAAAAGAATAATTAGAGCATGGACGTCGAGATCGCCGGAAAAATTCGGCATGACCTCACCTAAAAAGAGGACGTCCGTCGGGTGCCAGAAATTCGCCGAAACGGAAATGAATCGACATTCCGGTGAAACATTGGCAACCCAAAATGAAAACCCTGCACAAAACAAAGGAAGCACACAACACAATCTAGTCGGTGTCGCTAACAATGCGCATACATGCAACAACGCCTTCATGCTTCCTCCAACGACGACTAGGATTAGGAGATCTAGAGGAGAAGTGAAGTGAGATCTTGTAGATCTAGAAGTGTAAGATCTTTCACTTACATATGTGTGTCAACCAATAGAGGTTTAGCAAGCTTGCATGCTGAAACAATGGAGAAAATGAGGTGGGGAGAAGGAGGGGCAACCAGACCTTTCTTTGTGTGGAGAAAGCAAGTGAGAGAGAAGTGAGTGGGATGTACGTGCATGCATGTGCCAAAAAATGAAAAAGGTGGCCAGATTAATCAAGGCGCATCCCATACAAGATGCGCCTTGTATACTTAAATTACCCGAGGCGCATCTTTTAGCAGATGCGCCTCGAGTGTTTGGTGCCTGCCACCCCGGGCCCACCTCACTTACTCGAGGCGCATGTAATTGTGATGCGCCTCCAATATTGAAAAATACTCGAGGCACATATCATGTGGTGCGCCTCCTATATTGGGGCACCTACCACCACTGGTCAAACCCACCTTACTCGAGGCGCACTCGTTTCATATGCGCTGATACCTTTGATCCGGATTATGGATGTAGTATAGCTCTTTTTCCCTAGTAGACCTAGGTTTATCGAATCCTCGGGAAGCAGAAAGCATAGTGAAGTTACTTTAACGGACCTTCGAGAGTTTTAGAATTCTTTTTGTGTTTTATCGGACCAAGAGTTTGTTGTCTTTTGTTGTTGTCGATGATGGAGAGAGAGGGCCTAGGGCTTTCGGTTTCACCTGTAGCTTTGCAAAACATCTGAATGGGAATAAAGGATAATAATTAAGTATGCATGTAATTGTTAGAGCAAGATAATTATATGTGGGTAGTGCATCAATAATTGCTATTGCCTTTGCAGCCTCTTATAGCAATAACCTACTAGTCTCATCCATAGAAGAAAGAGAACTAATGATATGCATAGTGATGTCACCGTTAATCCCTAAGTAAATCCCACACATACAGCCGTACTACCCCTTCTGTCACTGGGGTTCCCAACCTGCAGATTAGTCATTACTCATACTCCCTATACCTGGCTCAATCCTCGGGGTCTTGGGTACCTGACAAGTCCTTAGATTGAGGCAAGAGAGGATACAATAATCATCATGTCATACAAACTAATACATGATCCCATCTATGATAAATAACATGCACAAAAGCTACATGGCTAGGCTGAAGCCCTTAGCCCAAGGATAATTACTCATGCATAGAGATGAAATCAACAATCATAAACATTGTAATGGAAATCATGAGATTGATAGCAAATAGTCTTAGAATGTCGCCAATCGATGATGAGATCTACTATTACAAGTGGTGGAATATGGCTATGGTGGTGGAGAAGGGTTTGGAGATTAGATCTAAGTCTATTCCTCTGGTGGCTCTTCGATGTTGTGGATGGACTTCTGGGGGCGGCTGGCGAGCGAGAGCGAGAGGGTTTCTTGTCGCCCGAAGCCTCTTTATATAGGGGTCCCTTCAAGAAAGTTGTTCTATTTGACCTAGCGGTTTTGATGGCAAGAAAGGATTGCATACCCCTTTGATCATTAGGCATTAGTGGCAGGGTTTAGAGAGATATTTCATCAAAAATATGAATAATATCCAGTTTAAATGCAGATGTAGATGGCTATATTTCACAGCCATCAACCTCCCCAAGCTTAAACTTGATCGTCCTCGAGCAAGAAAACCAAAATCAAAAAGGAACTCAGCATTTAAACTGAAATAACGAGATGATGATCTTACTCATGATTGGTAGTCTCACGTTTACTCCACTCTATAAATCTGAAAAACTTTAGCATAGATAGAGTAATGGCAAGCATATCATACGGGTTTTTATGCATCCTTATAGCACAGCAAAATTATTGTTAACATGGATGATTTAAATGAGTAAACCTTATTCCATGTCATGTAATCAACTCATAGGCTTTCCTTTGAACAATAAAGTATAATCATGTAAAATTGAGAGTGTGAGAGTTTGTCATGAAAAACATATATACTAGAGTATCTCAATTCTCCCACATCAATAAATCAAGACTTTTCAAGCACTACTTTTCTATTCATTGTCCTTCGAGAATTTCGGTTCTTAAGTAATTGAGAGCATGCCAAAGATTTTAATTAGTTTGTTGGGATGTGATGGACACTCGTGGCATCACCAAGGTTTTTGTTCCTTTTGTACAATGATTACTCATAACAGCTAGAGGAGTGATTCCATCTTGAACACAGCTACCCGGGAATGCCAAGAATCTTACCCATTATAGCATTACTGCTACATATGTTTAATCAACTCATAGCCGAAATCTAGAAGTTTCCTCCATGAAGATCGTTCGTAGGCTAGCAGAGTTGTTCGCATCCCATGAAGTTTGACACACATAAAGCTATATCATTCTTATGATTCACAAGTCAAACTTTGGCATGCTCACAAAAACGCTAAACATTAATTCAATGGAACAAATCCTTTTAAAGAGAGCTATCAAGTCAATCATTATTTTGTGGTGTTGAGTGTCTCTAGAAATAGGCCTTCAAGACTAAACACTACAACACCCAAGCCTTCAATTGTGAAACTTTTCTAATTACAATTGTTTAGCAATTTTTTAGGCAAGACTTGGTTAACTACAAGAGCTGGAACAAAACGTAGTCAACTAAATACCCATGCAAACAAATTTTTACTACAATATAAAGACTCACTTCACCAATATAATATCTTAACATTTACTACTAACTAGCATGGGTTTCTCAAACTTCAAAAGTGGGGAGTCTTAAGGCATACCCATCATGATTGGTTTCACTTCTCTCTTCCCTTTTTATTTGCTTCTTGGAAACTCGAAATCGATCACTCTCCTACAAATATATGAAAGCCACAAGGAGAATAGAAAAGAATGAAGAGGGAAAATAAAGATAAATGGAAAAATATTTTTGTTGTTTTTAAGAGAGGGAATTAAAGAATAGAAAATTGGCGGCAAAGCTCGGCTAGAAAATCTCGAAAGCAAATAGAAATAACTAAAGATAAAGTGTTGGGGAAACCACCACAAGTGCTTATAAACTCGAATTAAAAACATAGCCTCAAAATAAATAAAAACAAATGAACGCCAAATAAAGATAATGAGCAAACTTCCCCAAGCTTAGGATTTTGCAAGACCTTCAAATCATTGTGGTGGTGGGACAAAGTTGTAACTCCAGTTCGCAAATTGAGTTGATAAATTACTAGTTGTTTCTCAGAAGTTCAAGGAGAGGTTATGCATTCTTTCCACAGCTCCTCCAAGTTCTTGGAAGTCTTGGTATGTAGGGAACCGGGTTGGTGGCTGCTCCTCTTCTTGGTCCTCATCCTCATATGGAATCTCCTCCTTAGGTTGGTGTTGCTCAACCTGCAAGTCATATAGCAAACGTCCTTCCTCGATAGAGAAAAGACCATTAGGCAAAGGAGCGGGGTAGAGACACCCAGCTCTAGCAATATGCAAGTAATAAACACTACCTCTCCTAGTGAGAATTCCACAAGATTTTAAAGTAGAGAAACCAACACGTCGCTCACCTAGCACTAATTGTAACTCACCTAGGTCAATGCCTAGGGCAATGGAAAGCACGGTGATGATGCCTCCACCTGTACTAGTCCTTGGTTTGGGAGGATTCGTACTCTAGGTAGCGGACAAGAATTGCGCCCAAGTTGAGTGAAAAGTTGGTGTTGTTGAAAGTAGCTTTTGTGAGGACTAAGATATCCTATTCATTGAGTCTCGTGAACTCATTTCATGCTTGCAAGGTGTTAGCAATAACATAGAACAAATAGCGAATTGCGGGATGTTGAATATTCTTCACCTTGCTTACTCTAGAAGTGAAATTCATTCCATTATAATATTGTTCCGAGGAAGGGTCTAAGCCAGTAAAGGATATGCGTAAGTCATTATCATTATTGTTTGGAAAATTAAAACATGTGCACCATTCATCTAGTGATAAAGCATAATTATTGTTCATAAGTCGGAAAGAAATCATGTCCTCTCATTGACATGCTTTAACGGTGCTTTGCAAAGAACTTAGAAATTCAAGAATTAACCGGCGATAAGTAGGCACATCATTGAATACAAAGTTTTGCAGGCCAACCCTATTGCAAAGTAAATTGAAGTTATTATAAATACCGAGTTGATTCAATATAATGGGGTAAGCCCACTTGGTTGCCTTCACTTCTCGGTTCTTGATCATGTTGGAGCTCATCCCTGAACCGTATCCCCATGAGTTCTTAAGCGGCAGCCCAAGAAGCACTAGCGGTGGCACGAGCATGAGTTGGCTCCTTGTGTTCATCATCTAAAATAATAAGGAAAGATAAAAATAAAACTTTTTGATCCAACAATAATAAGCATAACATATTCCTCATCTTAGCACACTAAAAGGTCCCCTCAAAATAATAATCTAGGCAAGAGAATCATAGCAATTAGTTCATAGTAGGTCTCACCCTAGATTGATAATGACAACAGACTAAAGATGAAGTTGCAAAAAAGTAATTGGAGGATCGGAGGAGAAACATACCATAGATCACTTGTGCACGAGGAAATCGAACGAAATTAAGTAGAGATGAAGATCTCTTGAGGTTTTGAGAGAGTTTGGAGGTAGAAGAGAGAAAAAAGATTGAAGTTTTAGTGTTGGGGGTACCTCCCCGTGGCGATTTTGTGGTCGGACGCAACTATACGGTCGGAACAATTTGTTCCCGCCGTATAGTTGGTTAGGCTCAAATATATCATCAAGCTTTACAAGTAATTTTTCAGCAATTTTCTTATATTCTTCCTCAAGCTCACGTACCTTTATTGCTACCTGATTAATGAAGTGTTGATACATAGCTTCCTCATTTCCTTCACATACTAGAATCTTGATATTGATCCTTTTTATAAGATCTTCAACGGTGTAATTTAGTGAAGGAGCATTACCATAATCAAGTTCTTCAGGCTCCTCCCTTTGGATTCTTATCATCTTGAGGTCTTCAACAGGATTGGGCTTAGCTTTACCTGCAAATTTAGCTAGAATGTGTGTTTGACTCTCGGTTATCCTACCTAGCTGTGTCTCAACAATCCTCGTTCTTTCTTGGAGGGACTGCAAATCATTCCTCAAACTTACAGCTTGGTTTGATAATTTACCAAGCATCGCATCATGGTTCTCCGTTATTTTAACAAGGATATTGTTTTGCTCATTTTGTGAGTCTATAAAGTACTTAAGTGTTTCTTGGAGACTACCATTACTTGTTCCCATATTATTATTAGAGTTACCTGCAGGACTAGAATAGTGTTTCTGAAAATTAGGATTATAATTCTTCTTCCAAGAAGGGTTATAATCATTACGACCTACGAATTCTATTTCTTCAATATTTGATTCTGGGATAGCTCTTACCTGGTTTTCCTTACCTTTTATGGCTAATATGATCTCATCCAGCTTAGCATTGAGTTCACCTTCTTCATATTTGATCTATCCACATGCCACTGGGCATGGTTGTCTTGCATATTGTCTAGCAGCTGCTTTGCTTTGGTAATATGTTTTCCCATAAATGTTCCTCCAACTGTAGTATCAAGCATATACTTAGACACAGGGTTAAGAGCATTATTAAATAAATGGAGAATTAACCAATTTTCCACCCCATGACTAGGACAGTTTCTCATGCATTCTTTCATCCTCTCCCATGAAAGTGCTAGTGGCTCACACTCTTCCTGTCTAAAACCAGTAATATTAGATCTTAGTTGCATACTCTTTGCAGGTGGGAAACATTTAGTCATAAATAAAGAAGTACACTCCACCCATGATGCAATAGTATTTCTAGGCAAAGATAGCAACCATTCTTTTGCTTTTCCTCTAAGATAGAAAGGAAATAAGCTCAATTTGACTGCATCGGGGTCAACATCTTTTATGCACATCATATCACATATTTTAGTGAAAGTGTTCAAGTGCATACCTCGTCCTCAACAGCAGAGCCTCCAAATTGATTCTGTTGAACCAAACTTAAATAGTGGGGCTTAATTTCATAATCATCAGCAGCAATTACTGGCTAGGTAATAGGAGTATGCAAATAATCATTATTGGGAGTTGAAAACTCCCCAAGCTTCTTTTTATCCATATTTCCTATGTTTTGGGGTTTTCTTAAACAAAGATTTATGATAGTAAAAACAAGAAATTAAAGACTAACTATTTTTTTGGTTTTTCAAATAAAGACTGAAAGCAAACTAACAAAATTAAAAACAAGAATTAAAACTAGCAAGGTTCCTACTAACCTCACCAGGGTAGCAATTGCTTCCTCGGCAACGACACTAGAAAAAGGGTTGATACCTTCGATTCGGATTACGAATGTAGTGTAGTTCTTTTTCCCTAGTAGACCTAGGTTTATCGAATTCTCAGGAAGCAAAAAGCGTAGTGAAGTTACTTTAACGGACCTTTGGGAGTTTTAGAATTCTTTTTGTGTTTTATTGGACGAAGAGTTTGCTGTCTTTTGTTGTTGTCGGTGATGGAGAGAGAGGGCCTAGGGCTTTTGGTTTCACCTGTAGCTGTGCAAAACATCTGATGGGAATAAAGGATAATAATTAAGTATGCATGTAATTGTTAGAGAAAGATAATTATATGTGGGCAGTGCATCCATAATTGCTATTGCCTCCGCACCCTCTTATAGCAATAACCTACTAGTCTCATCCATAGAAGAAAGAGAACTAATGATATGCATAGTGACGTCATCGTTAATCCCAAGTAAATCCCTCACATACAGTCGTACTACCCCTTCTGTCACTATGGTTCCCAACCTGCAGATTAGTCATTACTCATACTCCCTATACCTGGCTCAATCCTCGGGGTCTTGGGTACCTGAAAAGTCCTTAGATTGAGGCAAGAGAGGATACAATAATCATCATGTCATACAAACTAATACATGATCCCATCTATGATAAATAACATGCACAAAAGCTACATGGCTAGGCCGAAGACCTTAGCCCAAGGAGAATTACTCACGCATAGAGATGAAATCAACAATCATAAACATTGTAATGGAAATCATGAGATTGATAGCAAATAGTCTTACAATGTTGCCAATCGATGATGAGATCTACTATTACAAGTGGTGGAATATGGCTATGGTGGTGGAGAAGGGTTTGGAGATTAGATCTAAGTCTATTCCTCCGGCGGCTCTTTGGTGTTGTGGATGGAGTTTGGGGGGGCGGCTGGCGAGCGAGAGCAAGAGGGTTTCTCATCGCCCTAAGCCTCTTTATATAGGGGTCCCTTCACAAAAGTTGTTCTGTTTGACCTAGCGGTGTCGATGGCAACTATACGACCGGAATTATACGGCCAGAATTTTATTCCTGTCGTATAGTTGGTCATTAAAGCATCTGTCTTCACTTCACGACCCCTGGTTTCTTTGGGTTGTTGGAAATCTCGTAGCTTTGACTTTAATGTTGTGATTCCCATCATCAAACATCATTATCTGCGTAGGGAAAAATAAAAAGAAAGGATTGCATACCCCTTTGATCATTAGGCATTAGTGGTAGGGTTTAGAGAGATATTCCATCAAAAAATATGAATAATATCCAGTTTAAATGCGGATGTAGATGGCTATATTTCACAGCCATCATGCACCTCAAGTAGTTGAGCAGATGCGCCTCGAGTAATGGGGGCATCCAGTTCTGGTCCGTACATGCGATATAGGACACGCATCCCTCAAGGATGTGCCTCCAGTATTAATATATAGAAGGCGCACTGTTTAGACATGCACCTTGTATATTTAGTGGAGGCGCATGTTTTTGGGATGCGCCTCCTATAAGCATGTATCCTATAGGCTTTTACCTAGTAGTGATGGAGTTATCCCCGGAAGACAAGAAAATTCTCTGGGAGAGATCACTTTGGATGTTACCTTTGGAACTCCAAAGAACTACCGGACAGAAGCACTTTCCTTCGAAGTGGTCCCGCTCAAGAGCGCATACCATGCTATCTTTGGGCGTCCGGCTTACTAGGCTTTTATGGCTCGCACTTGTTATATTTACAATATGATGAAAATTCCAGGTCCCAATGGCGTCATCACAATCCGGGGAGACCCGAAGAAATCACGGGAATGCAAGGACGGAGATGCCGCCTTTGCTGAAGCCGTACTGCATGCCGAGGAGTACCAGGATATCAAGAAGAACATCGACCCGTCCGAGATGCCCACGAAGAAGGAGGTGACAAAGCCGACTCCGGAGTTCAAGGCATCGGCAGAGACGAAGACAACACCGTTGAAGGATGACGATCCCTCCAAGGTGACCTAGATAGGCGTAGGTTTAGACCATGCATAGGGAAGCGCGCTGGTCGAGTTCCTCAAATCTATTAAAGATATCTTCGCATGGCAGCCATCTGACATGACTGGAGTACCTAGGGAACTTGTCGAGCACAGTCTAAATGTATACCCAAATGCTAAACCCGTCAAACAGTCCTTACTATATT
Source organism: Avena eriantha (assembly GCA_910589775.1). Classification (NCBI taxonomy): domain Eukaryota; kingdom Viridiplantae; phylum Streptophyta; class Magnoliopsida; order Poales; family Poaceae; genus Avena; species Avena eriantha. The sequence goes on along the minus strand of OU342742.1, from coordinate 109,342,766 downwards.
TTGGCGATGAAAAGCGCAAAGCAATAGCTAAGGAACTAGCCCGACTCGAGTTAGCCAGATTCATAGAAGAGGTCATACATACTGATTGGTCGGCCAACCCTGTAATGGTCCCTAAAAAGGACACCACTGAATTAAGGATGTGTGTTGATTATACTGCCTTGAACAAGGCTTGTCCCAAAGATCCGTTCACTCTGCCTAGAATTGATCAAGTTATCGATTCAATGGCAGGCTCGGAACACCTATGTTTTCTCGATGCATATTCCAGATATCATCAAATTCGGATGAACGAGTCGGACAAAATAAAGACTTTGGTCATCACCCCCTTCGGAACCTTCTTCTATGTCATGATGCCTTTTGAGCTCAAAAACGTAGGAGCTACGTACCAGCGCACTATGTAGTGTTGCCTCCACGATCAAATCGGACGTAATGTACATGCATATGTGGACGACATAGCTGTGATGTCCAAAAAGAAGGAAACACTAATTTTCAACTTGGAGGAAACATTTAGTAATCTATGAAAATACAACAAAATGCTTAATCCGAATTAGTGTTTTTTTAATACCAGCCAGAAAATTGTTAGATTTCATTGTGTCGCAAAGAGACATAGAAGTGAACCACAACAAGATAAAGGCTATACTCAACTTTTCCAGGCCAACTCGCCTGAAGGATGTACAAAGGCTGACTGGCTGCATTTCCGCAGTCAGTCAGTTTATAAACCGGCTCGATCAAAGAGACGCACCATTATACAAGCTCTTGAAAAAGACCAAGAAGTTTGTCTGGACTGATGGAGCTGAAGCTACACTTTAGGATCTAAAAGTCATACTCTAGTCCTCCCTATTCTTACAGCACCAGAGCCACAAGAACCAATGTTGCTATACTTAGTTGCGACAAATAGAGTTGTCAGTGTCGTCATGGTGGTGGAACGGCTGGAATAAAAATAGGAACACCTGGTGCAGCGTCCGCCTTATTATCTCAGCGAGGTCCTGACTGAATCAAAGCAAAGGTATCCTCATTACCAAAAGTTAGCCTATGGAGTATTCTTCGCATCCATAAAGCTATGACACTATTTTCAAGAGCACAAGATTACCGTGGTGAGCACAGCACCCATGAGAGACATAATCAACAACAGCGACGCTACTGGACGTGTTGCTAAGTGGGAAATAGAGCTAGCAGCTTTCGATATTCAGTACAAACCATGTACAATAATCAAATCCTAGATTCTTGTTGACTTTGTCGCTGATTGGACAGAGATAGTCGAACACATAGGACTCCTGGAGACAGAAGTTTGGACTTTACACTTTGACGGGTCTAAAGTGCTCGGGGGATTGATACGTCCAAAATGTATCTACTTTCCCGAACACTTTTGCTATTGTTTCTCCTCTAAACTTGTGTGATTTGGATGCAGCTAACGTGGACTGGCATTGTTTTCAGCAGAATTGCCTTAGTGTCTACTTTTTGTGCAGAAAATCAACTATCAGGAAAAAACCGCAAAATATGCCAAAAATCCTATTTCACCAGAAGACTCCCGGAGCCAAAATACGAGACGGAGGGGGGTTGGGCCCAGGCCACACCACCTGGCCGCACGGGCTAGCCTAGGCCACGCCAGGGGGTGGTCTGGCCACCCCAGACCCCCCCTCGGTCTCCCTCTTCGCCTATAAGTTGCCTTCTGACCTAAAAACTCAGGTGTTGGGTCTGTAGCATAGAAAACAAAAAAATTCCTACGATGAGAACTACACGCCAAACTCTATCTACTAGGTACATAGCAACGAGTGGATATACATCCAACGAGAACTTACCCTCGAAGACAACGAGTTTTGTTAACGAGTAGGAACTCGTGGTTGATGTAGTCGTACACTTGTTGATCTCAAGATCGTGAGGAAGTCCGAGCGTCGCAACTCAGCAGCGCATCCGCACTCGCACACACGTTCAAGACACCGGACAACCTCCACCTCCTCGCTCCAGCGATCCAGCGGAAGCAGCAACTCCTTCTAGAAGAAATGCCACCGAGAACATGTATCTTGCTAATCCGAGACCATGGGGGAATAATTCTAGAGGGGGAGAGAGATCCTTCACAAGGAGGTGTGTGGAAGAAGGAGGAAGAGGGGGGCCTTTTATAGGAGGAGGGGGTGCCCCTCCCCATGGCCGGTGCATGGGGGAGGTGACCCTTCACCTCCTCCATTCATGTGGTGGTAACCCCTCCACATTAAAATGTCTCTTCACATTCCCCTTTAAAGTCCCTACTTTAAATGCGTTAAAATTCTCTAAGTTTAATGTTCTCTCATTTAATAAAACTCTTTTATTAAATTTATTCAGAATTTTTTAATTACTTTAATTAAAAAACATTCACATATAACCCCTTGCAATATTTCAATATCACATGCAGAACCACTTTCTGCAATTTCACCCGAAACAATTTTCGGTTTCTATCGAAACAATTCCTACGCTTTGCAATTCTTTTGTCTGAAACATATGTGATCCAAAATGATGTCTGGTAACTCTTAAGTGTGTCACCCTACGGTTCGCGAATAATGCAGACATGATTGAGACACCTCTCAGATCAATAATCAGAAGCGGGACCTGGAGGTCCATACTGACTCCTGCATATTCAACGATGACTTCTGTGATCGTGAGAACCTTTAACGCTTGTAATTTAATCCCTTTGTCTCTTGATATAATACATGTCCGAGATTCGATCATCGGTATCCAAATACCTAGTTTAATCTCGTTACCGACATGCACTCTTTTCTCGTTCCCGTGATATAACATTCTAGTGATCACATCACTTGCTTGCAAGCTACCTTAATGTGATATCACCGAGAGGGCCCAGAGTATATCTATCCGTCATCGGGATTGAAAAATTCCACTCTTGATCCATGATCCTCAACATAACACCTTCGTAGCACTGAACCCATCTTTATAGTCACCCAGTTACAGTGTGACGTTTGATGTTATCAAGATACTCTTCCGGTGTTACTAATTAACATGATCTCATGGTCTAAGGATAAAGATTACTTCGTATGATGTTATAGAAATGTAAACATAATGACTTGATCGTAATGCTATACTTCAGATGAATGTTCATCACATCATTTCACAAATGTTGTGACCTTGTTATTAACAACATCCAATGTCCATGATCAGGAAACCTTGATCATGTTGTTAATCAACAAGCTAGTTTATAAGAGAGGCATAACTAGGAACCCTTTTTGTTTATTAAACACACATGTATTAACGTTTCCGATCAATACAATTATAGCATGAAAAATAAACATCTATCATATATAAGGAATACATAATAACAACTTTATTATTGCCTCTCAGGGCATATTTCCTTTAGTCTCCCACTTGCACTAGAGACACTAATCTAGTTCACATAGTGTTGGGGGGATACCCCCGGGTAGGGTCATGCCGGGGTATAAAGGCCTAGTTAGCCGAGGTACGGCAAGGTCAAAGCAAGTGTTGGCCGAGTCACCTCAAGGCAGGCCGGATCACGGAGTAACCCAGACCAGGGGACGTCCACCCAACTTGGTCTCAACCGACTTATGCCGTATGTCGGTAAGATGTATCTAACTTGTATGCAGGAACAGGTGTGGCCGGATCAACTATGTTGGATTCGGGTCATATCAAGCTTGTAAGAGAAGGAAGGTATCTCGCTAGTCAAAGGTGACCACTATACGCAGAGCGTGAGCGAAGCGGACAGAGGCAGGACCACCGAGGCGTGGCTGACAAAGGTGAAGATGCCTATGTCGGATGACGCAGGCGCCGCAGAGGCTCACGTAGCCTCTGCATGGATGACGCGAGGCAAAAGTGACCCGGTCGGCTTACTATTTTGGGAAGAGGCATATTCCAGGGAATATGCCTCCGCGTATGCCCTAAGCAGAGACCTAGCCACCCCTATATAAGGAGGGCTAGGGCTAATGTAGAAGGGGCTGGTTGATCTCTGGTTGATTGGTCTTGACTTCGTGGTCTCCTAGAGAGTTATGTTTTGCTAGCGGTGAGAGTAAGAGAGTTCTTCTTCCTCCTCTCCCCAATACAGCTCTAGGAGCATTTGTAAGTCTTGGAAGTGAATCGAATACAAAGCTACCGTGTGTGCAACCACCACACTATCCCTCCCTAGATTCCCCTAGTGCATTTAGTCCCCACCTTTAGCCTATCCATGGCATCTGTCGTGACACCACCACGACAGTTGGCGCCCACCGTGGGGCAGGCAGCGCTAGCAGGGGTGAAGATCCGGACGGGAAACTTCATCGGCACCGGCGAACGCATCGTCTCCGGGCTCGTTCAGCGCTTTGGAGCGCTGGATTTTGTCGGCGACAATGTTGGCTGCTTCGGCAAGCGTCCTCTCCCGCGCAACGGCCTCTTCGTCAAGCTTGGCGCGCACAAGATCTACGTTGCTGTCGATGTGTCATGCGTTCATCCGCGACACGTCGTCGAAGGAGGCAAGCCACCCCTTAGTGCGGTTCGCGGGGAGCGTATCACTCGCTCCCCGGACCACGCTGAGGTAATGATGACCGTGCCTGGCGCTAGCGCAAGCAAGGATCCGGCACTAGATCCGGAGGTAACACCTAAGGCACCGAGGAAAAGTAGAGGTCCCCTGCTAGAGAGGCCTGAGAATGTGCTGTAGCAGGCGATGGATAGCTTGGCAAACCCAGTAGCAGCAACAGTAGATCCGGCTCAGGCAGTCATTGAACATGACACTGCGTGAGTACGCAAAGGCAAATAAGGTTGATGCTGTAAAAGTGAAGAGGAGATACCTCATGAGTGAAATGAACAGAGAGGGTGATACTAGGATTGAGGAATCAGAAAATTGTTTGTCCGTGGGGCTGCCGAAGTATAGTACCCTGGCAAAGAACCTCAGAGCAGCGGATGCAGCTGCGTCCGAGTTAGAAGGTCTGACGGGTGAAGCCCGTCAAAGACAGCAGGATAGAGTCAATGAGTTGGTTCGGATCGCGAATAGGCAAAACGAGGAGTTGCTCAGGGCTAACCCGGAGAGAGCTGGGGCCTCCAAAATCGTTTATTCGGCGGTGGGTAACCCGGAGAAATCCGCTGGAGCCGCATCGTCTCCTCATGGTGGTCCAAGGAGAGAAGAGGTAGTAACTTCGGCCAGGAGGAATAAGCAGATAGTCCCATATGACCTGGCAAGGGCAGTGAAAGGGAAAGAAGTGCAAAGAAATGAGGATCGAAGGAGTGTGAGCCGAGGTGAAGCTAGCCGAGGTAACCGCGACCAAGGCAATGCCAGTCAAGGGAATGCTGTAAACGGCAATGCCGGACAGCGTAATTCGATAGTTGCAGGTCAACCGCAGCAGCGGTATATACCACGGCAAGAGCGCAGCGCCTGCCAAGGTATGCAACAGAGAGCAGCTCCATAGGAGCAAGATAGATACAATGATGGCGATTCGGAGATGGTGAACGCTGGATATCCCAGACCGGACTATCACGTGATAGGGTCAAGATTGGGAGGCAGGAACTTGATGCCTGATGACGCCAGGTTAAAACTGGATCGGCTGTATAGGTCGGAGCAAATTGAGTGTCAAGGTCCTCCGGGTCCAGCTTGTTTTGGGCCCCGGATCATGAAGGAACCTCCGGTACCTAACTTCTAGTTACCTAGAGGCACAAAGACGTATGACGGCAACACTAAGCCGGAGGATTGGTTGATTAACTATGCAACTACTGTGAAAATTGCCATAGGCAACTTGGGATGGGCTGTGAGATATGTACCCTAGATGCTGGAGGGGCCAGCAAGGGTATGGCTAAACAATTTACCACCCGGAAGTATTAACTGTTGGATCAATTTTGAGGAGATGTTTGTTAGGAATTTCTCAAGTACGTATCAGAGGCCCAACAGGCCACAGACCCTAGCAATGTGCAGGCAGAGACCGAATGAGACTGACCGGGAGTTTTTAACCCGTTGGTGCACTGTGCGAAACTCGTGCGAGGGCATGATTGAGTCACATGCCATACCTTGGTTTGCGCAAGGATGCAGATATGCAAGCATGCTATGGCAAAGGTTGCAAAGGGATATGCCAACCACCTTGGCAGAAACAATATGAATTGCTGATTCATATGCCTTGGGTGATCCGACGCAACCTAGGCTCACATCAAACGAGTCAAGCGAGGAGTATTGTCAGCGATATGGGGCCGGGTCATCCCGGAGAAATGAATACCGAGGTAAAAGAAGGGATGACAGACCGGATTATCGGTACAGTTTGCAACAAGTTGCAGCCGTGAATCAGGATCAACCCGGAGCAGGAAACAGTCAACGTCAAAAAACTGGAGGACAGCAATGGACACCAAGAAATGATGGAAAGAAAACTTGGACGCCAGAGCAAAAAAAAAGTGGCAAGAAAAGAAGGACCGTCCGAGGTACACATATGAGGCAATGTTGGATCAGCCGTGTAAATTTCACACGCCTAATCCGAGTAACCTAGCGGGTCACACAACCAGGCACTGTGAATGGATGCGAAAGATAGAACAAAGTGGTTCAGGGAATGCTCAAGCACCTCGGAATGATCAACCTTGGTAGGAGTTACCCCGGCAGCAATTGCTCTCCGGAGCGAACACGCAACAGCTCATGTTGCCTCCCCCTCCGCCGAGGTATGATAACCATGAGAGAAGGGATGCGGTGCATCAGGTGGAGAACCAAGACCAACAGGATCAGAGGTACCTCGGAAACGAGGGGAGGAATGAGTACATATAGCATCATCAGAGTTATTGTGTGTTCACTATGGAAGAGACAGACAGAAAGAGCTTGCAGCGCCGACATATGGAGGTCAACGCAGTAATGCCAGCCGTGACGAGGTATATGCCTTGGTCGGATCAGGAGATTACTTGGAGCATCAAAGATCATCCGAAGCTCATGCCAAGTCCTGGTTCGTATGCACTGGTGTTGGATCCAACATTCATTGGGCCTAACATCAATGTGAGGTTCTCAAAAGTGCTAATTGATAATGGCAATAGCATCAACATCATGTATGTGGACACGATGCGCAAGTTGGGTATCTCAGAGAATATGCTCCAAGCTACAAGGACAACTTTCCATGGCATTGTGCCAGGCATTTCTTGTGAGCCCATAGGCAAGGTCCGGGTTGACGTGTTGTTCGGCACAAGAGATAACTGCCGGACTGAGAATTTGGAGTTCGAAGTTGTAAATTTGGAGAGAGCATATCACGCGTTGCTCGGCAGGCCAGCTCTGAACAAATTTATGGCAAGTTATCACATTAGTTACTTGAAGATGAAGCTGCCCGGGCCAAATGGTGTAATTACCATAGCTGGGGATTTCTGACATTCCATAGAATGTGCATCTGCCGGATCTAACCTGGCCGAGTCACTCGTGATTGCGCAAGAAAAGAGAAAGATCCAAGAAGTGGCGGCATTGGCTCAGTCCGCGCAGCAGTATATGTCGGCGCTAAGTAACCCGCATGGTAGTGTCTCATTCCAAGCGACAAAAGATACCAAGAAGGTGCCTGTTGATGATATGTTCCCTGAGCGCACCGTAACAATTGGTGTCGGGTTAAATGACAAATAGGAAAGCGAGCTCGTCAACTTCCTCCGTGAGAATCGGGATATTTTTGCTTGGTCCACGCAGGATTTGCAAGGTGTTCCGAGGGAGTTGGTCGAGCACTCTTTGAATGTCAGACCCGGAGCAAAGCCGGTGAAGCAACCTCTCCGCCGCTTCGCCGAAGACAGGAGAAAGGTCATAGGAGACGAGATAGCTCGGTTATTAGCTGCAGGATTTATCACGGAAGTGCTTTACCCGGATTGGCTATCTAATCTGGTGCTGGTAGAGAAGAAGAAGGATGATCCAAACGTGGCAGTGGTTTGGCGTATGTGTATCGATTACACAAACCTGAATAAGGCGTGTCCAAAAGATCCATTCCCACTGCCAAGGATAGACCAAGTCATAGATTCCACTGCTGGGTGTGAGTTGTTGTCGTTCATGGATGCATATTCTGGTTTCCACCAGATACCTCTGAACCCAAATGATCAAATAAAGACTTCGTTTATCACCCTGTATGGGGCTTATTGCTATCGCACCATGTCTTTTGGTTTACGTAATGCAGAGGCAATGTACCAAAGATGTATGCAAAAATGTTTGCATGACCAAATTAGTCAAAATGTGCAGGTGTATGTGGATGATGTTGTGATAAAGACCAAGGAAAGGAAAACGCTCCTTGACGATATCAGGCAGACATTTGCGAACCTAAGGAGGTTCTGAATGAAGCTTAATCCGGAGAAATGTACTTTCGGTGTCCCGGCTGGAAAGTTACTCGGATTTCTTGTCTCCAGCCGAGGTGTCGAGGTCAATCCAAGTAAAATCCGGGCCATAGAGCGAATGGAACTGCCGAAGTGTCTTAACGATGTCCAAAAGTTCACTGGTTACCTGGCATCCTTAAGTCGGTATGTATGTCGGTTGGGAGAAAAGGCACTACCTCTCTATCAACTCATGAAAAAGTCGGACAAGTTCATTTGGACGCCGCAGGCCAATGAAGCCTTTATCCAACTCAAGAAGATGTTAGCCACTGCACCAGTGTTAGCCTCTCCACTATCAAAGGAGCCAATGTTGCTCTATATAGCCGCAACCAACCGAGTTGTAAGTGCAGTAATTGTGGTAGAGCGCGAAGAAGAGGGTAAGTCAGTGCAAAGGCCAGTATATTATCTGAGCGTGGTATTATTAGCCTCAAAGCAGAACTATCCTCACTATCAGAAAGTGGCATATGGTGTGTATATGGCAGCTAAGAAGCTGAAGCACTATTTCGAGGAGCACCCAATCAAGGTAATATGTGAAGCTCCCATATCCGAGATAATGAGCAATAAGGATGCAAGTGGCAGGATTGCAAAATGGGCAATTGAGCTAGCTCCTTATGCGCCACAATATGACAGAAGAGAAGCGATCAAATCTCAGGCTGTGGCGGACTTTTTTGTGGATTGGGCCGAGGTGCAATATGAGCCACCATTGCCAGATCCGAACTACTGGAGAATGCACTTTGATGGGTCAAAAACAAAAACCGGGTTAGGTGTCGGAGTTGTGCTTACCTCGCCAAAGAAGGACCAGCTGAAATATGTGCTGCAAATCCACTTCAATGCATCAAACAATGTTGTAGAATATGAGGCACTTGTACATGGGCTCAAAGTGGCAAAGGAGATTGGAATACATCGGATCCAATGCTTCGGTGACTCGGATCTCGTAGTCCAGCAGGTCTCCGGACAATGGGATCCTCTGGACGCGAACATGGCATTGTACAGATTTCATGTGCAGAAGATATCTGGTTACTTTGAGGGATGCGAATTTCACCATATACCCCGGGTGGAAAATGAGGCTGCCGACGTATTGTTGAAGCTCGGATCAACCCGACAAGCAATTCCACCGGGTGTAGCATTAGAGCACCTCAGAAAACCATCTATCAGGCCATCCCCGGAGCCCGACTCAATTTTTATCCCGGCAAATACGGAATCAGAGGCTGTGCCCATGGACATTGATGTGGGGAGTGGTTCGCAAAACCCAGGGACTACCTTGGCAAACCCGAGGACTGCCTCGACAAACCCAGGGACTGCACGGCATGATCCGGTAGAAGTTATGCCGGTGGATCTGATGGAAATTGATGAGGATGTGTTCCCAGCGCGAGCTGTACCAGCTTGGGCGTTGCCCATATTCCAATTCCTAAAAGATGGAACCTTACCCTCTGAGGAGGTACTTTCCAGGCAAACCCAGAGGAGAGCAAAAGCATACACGATCATCAATTTCGAGCTATACAAAAGGAGTGTGACAAATGTCCTCCAGCGATGTGTTGACCCGGAGGAAGGACTTGACATCCTCCGAGATATACATCAAGGGGAATGTGGGCATCATGCCTCGTCCAGAGCCTTGGTGGCAAAAGCTTTCTGCCATGGGTTTTACTGGCCAAGTGCCTTGGAACAAGCAAAAGATCTGGTGAGAAAATGCAATGGCTGTCAGAGATATGCGACAAAGACACATATGCCAATGTCGGAGCTCAAGACATACCAATTACATGGCCATTTGCCGTATGGTGCTTCGATATGGTTGACCAGTTTAAACCAGCAAGAGGGAACATGACCCACATCTTGGTCATGGTTGACAAATTTACGAAATGGATTGAAGTGAAGCCAATAAGAAAGTGTGATGGAGCTACTGCCGTAACTTTCCTCAAAGACATCATCTTGAGATACGGTTATCCTCATAGTATCATAACGGATAATGGCACGAATTTTGCTGAAGGAGCATTTGCGCGTTTGTGTCGGGATAAGAAGATTCGGCTGGATGTTGCCTCAGTAGCCCACCCCGCATCGAACGGTCAAGTGGAAAGATCCAACGGATTGGTGTTATCCGGGATAAAACCCCAGCTCATTGAGCCGCTGCAAAGATTAGCGGGGTGCTGGATAGAAGAACTACCAGCAGTACTGTGGAGTTTAAGAACAACTCTGAATCGATCAACGGGCTATACGCCATTCTTTCTGGTATATGGGGCAGAAGCTGTATTACCAGCCGACATAGAGCATGACTCGCCTAGGGTCACCCAATACACAGAAGCCAAAGTGCAAGAAGCCCGGCGAAATGATGTTGATCTGCTGGAAGAAGCGAGAGAATTGGCATTGTCCAGATCCGCCATATATCAGCAAAATCTCCGACGTTATCATAGCCGGAAAGTAAGCCCCCAAGTTTTCCGAGAAGGCGATTTGGTACTCCGGTTGGTACAACGTACTGCTGGCATGCATAAATTATCCCCCCCATGGGAAGGGCCATTCATTGTGAGCAAAGCATTGCACAATGATTCTTATTATCTTATCGATGCAAAACCATAGGAGAAGAACAAGACGGACAGGTCCAGCGAGGAATCCAAACGTCCATGGAATGTAGCTCTACTTCGTCCTTTCTACACTTAGCAGAGAAGTGTATGTATCCGAGTCTCTCATATGTCGGTATGTATGCCGGCAATGAGCTTATCAATGGAATCTTGGCACCTCGAGCAGTAACTCAGGGACTGCCTTAATAATATTGGTTGTTTTCTATATCTTCTATTTATATGTCGGCTGGCGTAAGTTGCTTCTACTTAAGCCGGATTAGTAGTGTGTGAGCACCAAAAACCTAACTCTTCGACTTGCTGCTATCCAACAAGATTTGGCTTCATAGCAAGCAAGAGAACAAGTTTGGAATTGCGTAGCACATGAAAAACGACTAAGGAAAGAAACTTAATCGAGCCGACGTTTGTTTTTTACTAACCTTGTGCTTACTTTAAATTTATTATGCTGAATTATTTTGAGCTAATCCTAAAGTTTCCAAGTATTGTTAAGTCAATTTTTGAAACTCGGATTCGTAAGTCATAAAACCGAATCAAGGTAGACACGAGCCGAGCCAAGAAATTGGAGGAACAAGAAATGAAACTCGGGGACTACGCCCAAGTTAATCCGGCATAAAAACTTAGTAGCAAAATATAACTGATGTGTTTAGATACAATTGCACCCGGCATACCGGGGATCTGATAAATTTCAAAGTTTTTTCGCTCAAGGAGCAGTAGGAGGAGGTAATTTGGCGCCAGCAGGTGCAACTCCAGCCTCGGCTTCAGCTTCATCTTGATCTTCTTCGACGTCCGATGCTTCGCTCTCATCATCTTCACCCGAACCATCTTCGACGTATTTGTCGTCAACGGCATCGAGAAAGCTTGGTCCCTCATTCCATTGATGGATGGGAGCATATTGAATGAGATTATGGGCGCAAGCCTTGCGACGAGCTACACAATCTGGATCGGTGGACCACCTTGACCCGGTGCGCATGCGCTCGAGAAGACCGAGATTGATTTTATCGTACCATGTGAGCACATAGTGGAGGACGGTCTCAGCTCCGGCACGTCCGACGGATTTCCTCCAAAGGTCTAGCTGGGTCTCGCACTCCATCAACTTATTAATTAGAGCAGCGGAACCCTCCGGAGTGTCTTCACCAGGCCAAAGGGCATTGAAGACCCGGACCGCTTTGCTTAGAATATCCTTGCTGTGGTTCTTCATGATTTCAACTCTAGAGGACAAGCTGACAAGCAGATCCTCCAGATCAAGAGGAATGGCGCCAGAACCAGATGGAGTACCTCTCTGCTGGCGGAACTTGGTAACAGCAGTGGATGCAATGGCATCACCCTCTGGAAACTTGTCTGAAAACAAGACAAGTGAGATAAGTACAAGAGGTTAACCCGGAAAGATTCATGCCGGCTTAAGGAAAAGAACTTACGAGAGATGTGGTTGTGGATCCGGGTCAGCTCCTTAGTGCACTTGTCACGCCTCTCCCGGAGTTGCGCAAGTTCAGCATCCGCCGACTCAAGCTTGACGTTGGCCTCCTTGAGAAGATCCTGGTCCTTGGCGATCTGGAGATTGAGGCGTTCTCTCTCTTCAGTAAAGTCTTGGCCTGCCTTCTCCAGTTCGGATTTGTGCTGTGCCTTAAGCTTCTTCATATCTGCCTTAAGCCGGGCAATTTCTTCATCTTTGGTCCGGAGAAGGGCAAGCTCATCGTCTTTCTTCTTAAGTTCAGCTTGGTGCTACCCTACTTGTTCGAGAAAATGCAGCATCATGTCAGGCACGGGCACACTATCTTCAAGAGAGGCTGAAATAGTTTGTTGACCCGGCAAAGTCGAGGTATGAATATTTGCCGAGCCAAGGAGAAAAGGAGATAGAAAGCACAGCAAGGTGGAGCAAGATACATAGCAAGGTGTTAGCAATTAACATGATCTCATGGTCTAAGGATAAAGATTACTTCGTATGATGTTATAGCAATGTAAACATAATGACTTGATCGTAATGCTATACTTCGGATGAATGTTCATCACATCATTTCACAAATGTTGTGACCTTGTTATTAACAACATCCAATGTCCATGATCAGGAAACCTTGATCATCTTGTTAATCAACAAGCTAGTCCATAAGAGAGGCATAACTAGGAATCCTTTTTGTTTATTAAACACACATGTATTGATGTTTCCGATCAATACAATTATAGAATGCAAAATAAACATCTATCATATATAAGGAATACATAATAACAACTTTATTATTGCCTCTCAGGGCATATTTCCTTCATCAGGGGGTTCGACGTTTTTCCAGAAGGAGTTCCGCTCCGCCGCCATCACATGTGTTCACAGAGTGTTAATGCTTTGCTCCGGTGCTCTATTAAAAGGATCACCTTAATTGCCAGTAGTTCCCTTGAGGCCCCGCTGCAAACGGGCTGGCAGGACAAAAGATGTTGTGCAAGTTCTCATCGCGAGCACGTTGACTATATATGGAACACATGCCTAGGATTATCTAGTACTTTGATGTTTTATCTTATTTATATGCAATTGCCCTATGTTCTGATTGTTATGTGAATTGTCTTGTCCATGCAATGCCCGTCCATCCATCCCTATGCTAGACATGCTATTTTGCAGGAACTTTTTGATTTTAAACAGGGAGAAAAAGAGATATTGCCCGAATCATGGGCAAGGTTTTGTGCTTTGATTCATGCACAGGCTGGAAGTCCATTACCTAAGAATGAGCTTCTTGATATATTTTATAATGGACTAACCGAAGAATCTAGGACATACCTAGATAGTTGTGCTGATTGTGTTTTCAGGAATAGGACTCCTAAGGAAGCTGAGGAATTAATGGCTAAAATAAGCAAGAACTATGAAGATTGGACTCCTCCTGAATCAGATATACCTAAAGTAATCATACCTGAACCAACTATTCTGGTGCCTATTCCAACATCAAAGAAGAGGGGGGTTATCGAATTAAATGATGAAGTGATGAAGGAAGCTAAGAAATGTCTTAAGGAGAAGGGAATTAAAGCGGCAGATGTCAAGAATTTACCTCTACAGAAGAATTATGTAAGCCAATTCCCTACTCATCCACTATTGAGGTACACTCTCTCCAACACTTCGATGAAGGTGATATCCCTTACTCTAAACCTCCTGATCAATGCTTAGAAGAATTCAATATTTTTATTGTTAAGCAAGATAATTTTAATAAAAGGGTGCAAAATCATCTAATGGAAAACACTAGAGCTATTGTTGAGTTGAAAGATATTGTGGAAAGAACCTCTAATGATGTTAAAATGATTGTTAAACACTTTCAAATGGTTCAAACTCAAATAGATCAACTCGTTAAAGTGCAAAAAGACTTGCTAGTTAATGCTGCTAAAGAAAAACATGCTTATGAAATTAGAACTAGAAGTGATGATGTTACCCAGGATCCTCTATATCCTGAGGGGCAACCCAAAAGAATTGAGCAGGATTCTCAACAAGCTGAAAATAGTGGTTCTACTTGTAAGAAAAGGAAAAAGAAACATAAAACTGTTGTAGAACCCTCTGAACCTGCTATAGATCCTAATAGTGTATCTATCTCTGATGCTAAAACTGAAAGTGGTAATGAAGAAAATGAAGCTCCTAATGAAGAAAAAGTTGAAGAAGAACCTGAAAAGCACACTAAGAATACTAAATACACTAAAGAAGATTTTGTTGCTAAGAAACATGGTAGTGAAAGAGAGACTTGGGTCCAAAAACCTATGCCTTTCCCTGATAAGAAACACAAGTCAAAGGAAGATGAACACTATAATAATTTTTTTGAGTGGATGAAACCTTTATTCCTGCAAATTCCTTTGACTGACGCTATTAAATTGCCTCCTTACTCAAAGTACATGAAGGATATTGTCTCGAATAAAAGGAAGATCCCTAATGAAGAAATTTCTACTTTGCTTGCTAATTATTCCTTCAATGGTAAGGTTCCAAAGAAACTTGGAGACCCATGGATTCCAACTATCCCTTGCTCTATTAAGAATAGTTATGTTAGAACTGCTTTGTGTGATTTGGGAGTTGGAGTTAGTGTTATGCCTTCTTCTCTCTATAAGAGACTTCAACTTTAAAAATTAATACCAACTGATATATCTCTGCAAATGGTTGATAAATCTACCACTATTCCTGTTGGTATATGTGAGGATGTACTGATGGGTTCGTAGCATGGAAAACAAAAAATTTCTACCGCAAGAACGAACAAAACCCAGATCTAATCTAGATAAAAGCCAAGATCTAATCTATTAGACATGTGCAACGAGATAGATCTATACTAACCCTTGTAGATCCGGAAGTGTTATGAGATTGGATCTCATGGTTGATGTAGTCGATCACTTGCCGATCTCAAGATCGAGTGGACGATCCTTTCGGCGCCGCGTTCCGGCAGCGCTTCCGCAGTCGGTCACACGTGCGGAGTCGAAGCAGACCTTCCTCTCCTCGTTCCAGCGAGCAGCGGAGGTAGTAGATCTTCTCCACGGAATCCCAGCAGCACGACGGCGTGGTGGTGGTGGTGGAGTAGAGAATTCTGCAGGGCTTCGCCTAAGCCTGAGCATAAGAAAGGAGGAGGAGAGAGGCGGCCAGGGTTTGGAGTGGTGGAGGAGGGCCGGGGGGTGGCGCCCCCACCCCTCTATTTAAAGGGGGGAGGCGCCATGGGGAGGGGGAGTCCTAGTAGGACTCCCCTCCCTCCTTGGCCGGCGGATTGGGGAGGGGGGGAGGAGTCCTCCTCCCCCACGACTCCTTGTCTTGCCCCACAAGGACTCCTAGATCCTTTCTTGGTTTTCAAGCAAACTCCAAGAAATCTTCCAGAACCTTCCGGAACATTCCGAAACCTTCTAGAATCCTCATACAAACACTCCAGAACATTTCCTAACTCAGAAAATGATCCCCAATATATGAATCTTATTCTCCGGACTATTCCGGATCTCCTCGTGATGTCCCGGATCCAATCCGAGACTCCGAACAACATCCGATCTCCAACGGACATTCCATATCTACTTAAAACAACTTCGAACCTTAAGTGTGTCACCCTACGGTTCGTGAATATGTAGACATGACAGAGACACCTCTCCGATCAATAACCATCAGCGGGATCTGGAGATCCATAACGGCTCCCACATACTCAACGATGACTTCGTGATCGATAGAACCATTAACATACGAAACCAATTCCCTTTGTCACGCGATACTATACTTATCCGAGGTTTGATCGTCGGTATCTCCATACCTAGTTCTACCTCGTTACTGATAAGTACTCTTTACTCGTTCCATGTTATGTCATCCCTTGTGACCCAGTCACATGCTTGCAAGCTAACTAGATGACATTACACCGAGAGGCCTAGAGCATATCTATCCGTCATATGGATGGACAAATCCCAATCTTGGTCCATGCGCTTCAACACATACTTTCAGAATACCCAACGACACCTTTATAACCACCCAGTCACGAAGCGGTGTTTGATGTCATCAAAGTACCCATCCGGTGATGGTGATTAAGACAACCTCATGGTCGAAGGATTAGGTTACTATGCATTTAAAAGCTTATAGCAATACGAACTTAATGACTTGATCTTATGCTATGCTTACTATTGGTGTGTGTCCATCACATCATTCTCCTAATGATATAACCTTGTTATTAATCACATCCAATGTCCATGATCAGGAAACCATGATCATCAACTAATCAACAAGCTAGTTCAACAAGAGGCTTACTAGGGACTCTTTTATGTTTACAAAACACACATGTATTAGTGTTTCCTAATAATACAATTATAGCATGGGATGTAAACATTCATCATAAACACAAAGATATAATAATAACCACTTTTATTATTGCCTCTTGGGCATATCTCCAATAGTCTCCCACTTGCACTAGAGTCAATAATCTAGATTACATAGTAATATACCTAACACCCATGGCGTTCTGGTGCTGGTCATGCTTTGCTCTAGGGAGAGGTTTAGACAACGGATCTGCCAC
Source organism: Avena eriantha (assembly GCA_910589775.1). Classification (NCBI taxonomy): domain Eukaryota; kingdom Viridiplantae; phylum Streptophyta; class Magnoliopsida; order Poales; family Poaceae; genus Avena; species Avena eriantha. The sequence goes on along the minus strand of OU342742.1, from coordinate 109,325,974 downwards.
ATTCAGATCATTGTGTACTTTGCAAATCTTTATGTCACCATCTCGGACATACTCGCGAATAGCGTGGAAACGTAGCTTGATGTGGTTCAGCTTGCTATGTGACCTTGGCTCCTGTGCATTAGCTATGGCACCTGTGTTGTCATAGTAGATGGCCATCGGGTCCAACGCACTGGGAACCACGCCAAGTTCAGTAATGAATTCCTTCATCCATATGGCTTCTTGCGCAGCCTCCGAAGCAGCTATGTATTCTGATTTAGTTGAAGATTTCGCCACAACGCTTTGCTTGGCACTCCTCCAGCTCACTGCAGCACCATTCAAAATAAATATGTATCCCGACTGTGACTTCGAGTCATCCGGATCGGTGTTCCAACTAGCATCGGTGTAACCGTTTACAACAAGCTGTTCATCACCTCCATAAGAAAGAACCATATCCTTAGTCCTATTTAGGTACTTTAGGATATTCTTGACCGCTGTCCAGTGTTCCATTCCAGGATCACTTTGATATCTGCTAGTCAAACTAACAACATGTGCTATATCCGGTGTTGTACATAGCATGGCATAAATGATAGAACCTATGGCCGAGGCATAGGGAATATTATTCATTTTCTCTCTATCTTCTGCCGTAGCTAGACTTTGAGTCTTACTCAAGGTCTTACCTGACAACATGGGCACAAACCCTTTCTTGCTATCTTCCATTCTAAACTTCTTTAGAACTTTGTCTAAGTATGTACTTTGTGAAAGCGCTATTAGGCGTCTTGATCTATCTCTATAAATCTTGATGCCTAGAATATATGCCGCTTCGCCAAGATCCTTCATTGAAAAACTATTATTCAAATAGGCTTTGACACTATTAAGAAGTTCTATATCATTCCCAATCAATAATATGTCATCTACATATAGTACTAGTAATGCTACAGAGCTCCCACTCACTTTCTTGTAAATACAAGCTTCTCCATAAGTTTGTATAAATCCAAAGTTTTTGATTACTTTATCAAAACATTGATTCCAACTCCGGGATGCTTGCTTCAGTCCATAAATGGAGCGCTGAAGTTTGCATACCTTGTCAGCATCTTTAGGATCGACAAAAACCTTGGGTTGTACCATATACAACTCTTCCTCAATGTCACCATTAAGGAACACCGTTTTGACATCCATCTGCCAAATCTCATAATCGAAATGTGCAGCAATTGCTAACAAAATCCTCACAGACTTTAGCTTCGCTACTGGTGAGAATGTCTCATCATAGTCAACTCCTTGAATTTGTCGGAACCCTTTCGCGACAAGTCGAGCTTTATAGATGGTAAAACATTACCATCAGCATCTGTTTTTCTCTTGAAAATCCATTTGTTCTCGACAGCCTTACGGCCATCCGGTAAGTCCACCAAAGTCCACACTTGGTTTTCGTACATGGATCCCATTTCGGATTTCATGGCTTCGAGCCATTTGTCGGAATCTGGGCTCACCATAGCTTCTTCATACGTCGCAGGGTCATCAGCATTGTCCACCAACATGACGTTCAAGGCAGAGTCATACCAATCAGGAGTGGTACGAACCCTCGTTGACCTGCGAGGTTCAGCAGTAACTTCGTTTGAAGTTTCATGATCATCATCATTAGCTTCCACTCCAATTGGTGTAGGCGGCACAAAAACATCTTCCGGTGATGCGCTACTCCCAAATACGAGAGAAGGTTCAATAACCTCATCGAGTTCTACTTTCCTTCCAGTCACTTCCTTCGAGAGAAACTCCTTCTCAAGAAAGGATCCATTCTTGGCAACGAAAACTTTGCCTTCTGATCTATGATAGAAGGTATGCCCAATTGTTTCTTTAGGGTATCCTATGAAGACGCATTTCTCCGCTTTGGGTTCAAGCTTATCAGGTTGTAACTTCTTTACATATGCTTCGCAACCCCAAACTTTAAGGAACGACAACTTAGGTTTCTTACCAAACCACAATTCGTACGGTGTCGTTTCAACGGATTTAGATGGTGCCCTATTTAAAGTGAATGCGGTTGTCTCTAATGCATAGCCCCAAAACAATACCGGTAAATCTGTAAGAGACATCATAGACCGAACCATATCTAAGAGAGTTCGATTACGACGTTCGGACACACCATTACGCTGTGGTGTTCCCGACGGTGTCAACTACGAAAGTATTCCACATTTCTTTAAATGCATGCCAAACTCATAACTCAGATATTCACCTCCGCGGTCAGAACGCAGAAACTTAATCTTCTTGTTACGATGATTTTCCACTTCACTTTGAAATTCCTTAAACTTCTCGAAGTTTTAGACTTATGTTTCATAAAGTAGACATACCCATATCTACTTAAGTCATCCGTGAAAGTGAGAACATAACGATATCCACCACGCGATGCTACACTCATTGGACCGCACACATCGGTATGTATTATTTCCAATAAGTCTGTAGCTCGCTCCATTATTCCAGAGAATGGAGTCTTAGTCATTTTTCCCATTAGACATGCTTCGCATCTTTCAAGTGATTCAAAATCAAGTGATTCAAGAAGTCCATCAGAATGGAGTTTCTTCATACGCTTCACTCCAATGTGACCAAGATGACAGTGCCACATGTATGTAGAATTAACATTCAATTTTATTCGTTTAGCATCTATGTTGTGAACATGTGTATCACTACTATCGAGATTCAATAAGAATAAACCATTCATCTCAGGTGCATTACCATAAAAGATATTACTCATATAAATCGAACAACCTTTATTCTTGGACTTAAAAAAGTAACCGTCTCGCAATAAACAAGATCCAGATATAATGTTCATGCTTAACGCAGGCACCAAATAACAATTATTTAAATTTAAAACTAATCCTGAAGGTAGATGTAGAGGGAGCGTGCCGACGGCGATCACATCAACCTTGGAGCCATTTCCAACGTGCATCGTCACCTCGTCTCTCGCCAGTCTTCGCTTATTCCGCAGCTCCTGTTTCAAGTTACAAATATGAGCAACCGAACCAGTATCAAATACCCAGGCACTACTACGATTACTAGTAAGATACACATCAATAACATATATATCAAATATACCTTTCTTCTTGATGTTGCCATTCTTCAGATCCGCCAGGTACTTGGGGCAGTTACGCTTCCAGTGACCAGCACCCTTGTAGTAGAAGCATTCAGTTTCAGGCTTGGGACCACCCTTGGGCTTCTTTGCAGGTGCGGCAGCTTTCTTGCCGTCCTTCTTGAAGTTGCCCTTGTTCTTAGGCTTGCCCTGTCTCTTGAAATTGGTGGTCTTATTGACCATCAACACTTGGTGCTCCTTCTTGATCTCCACTTCAGCAGTTTTCAGCATGGACGATAGTTCAGGCAACGTCTTGTTCATGCTGTGCATATTGTAGTTCATCACAAAGTTCTTATAACTCGGTGGCAGTGATTGGAGGAGACGGTGAATCCCTAACTCATTAGGAATCGATATCCCCAACTCTTGGAGCTTGTTTGCGTACCCAGCCATGGTGAGCACGTGCTCGCTAATGGAGCTACCCTCTTCCATCTTACAGTTAAAGAACTTTTCGGAGGCCTCATAGCTCTCCATGGCCGCGCGAGTCTCAAAAATCAGCCTGAGCTCCTTAATGATCTCGAACGGGTCGTGGTGCTCAAAACGCTTCTGAAGCTCCGCTTCTAAACGGTACAGGATGGCACACTAAACTGTGGAGTAATGATTTTTCCGAGTGGCGTAAACATTCTTTACGTCATCGGTGGCATCTTCTGCAAGTGGGTCACCTAGCGGTGCTTCGAGCACATAGGTCAACTGACCAGCCCTGAGGACGATCTTCAGTCCACGGAACCAGTCCGTGAAATTGCTTCCATTGTTCTTAAGCTTTTCTTTCTCTAGGAACGCATTGAAATTGGTGGAGGGGGTCGCCATAATCTACAACAAATTTGCAAGTAGTTTAGACTAAGTTTATGATAAATTGAGTTCAAATTTAATTCTTAAATTAACTAGGTGAACTCCCACTCAAAACAACATCCCTCACATTGTCTTAGTGATTACACGAACCAAGTCCACTACACCAAGTCCGATCTTCACGAGAGAAGATGTAGTTTCATCGGCGAACAATCTTCATGTTCATCATATCATTTATATGACTCATGCTCTACCTTTCGGTATTCCCTGTTCCAAGACCATGTCTGTACATGCTAGGCTCGTCAAGATTAACCTTAGTTTCCGCATGTGCAAATCTGGCTTGCACCCATTGTATGCACACGTAGAATCTATCACATCCGATCATCACGAGATGCTTCGAAACGACGAGTCTTAGCAACGGTGCCAACTAAGGGTGAACACTTTATTACTTGATATTTAGTGAGAGGGATCATCTTATAATGCTACCGTCGCGATCTAAGAAATACAAGATGCATAAAGGATTAACATCATAGGCAATTCATAATTAGTGTGATATGATATGGCCCTTTCTTCTTCGCCTTTGATCTCCATCTCCAAAGCACGGACATGATCTCCATCATCACCAGCATTGCGTCAAGGTCAGTGGCGCCGCTTCATGGTTGTCCATCATCACTAGCAACTATTACAACTACTTGGAATAAAGCTATTACAAGATGAATAGACACGCAGGTCTTAACAGAATTAAAGACAACCATTAGGCTCCTGCCGGTTGCCATATTACAACAAGGATCATTGATCACAAAAACATGATGGCCATATCACATCACAAAACCCCTGCAAAAACAAGTTAGACGCCTCTAATTTTCTTTGCATGTTTTACGTGGTTTGGGGCTTTCGAATGAGAACGGATCTTACCTACGAAACTGAACCACAACGTTGATACAAGTGCTATCAAGTGCAAAGTGTAAATTGGATCTATACTATGGTGAGAGAGACAGACACCCGCAAAGCCACTTGTGCAAATCAAGTTACACGTCAAGCGTGGAGCAAGTCTCATGTGCGATGACATGTAAGGTTAGCCCGAGACGCTTCATCCCACCATACCGCAAGATGCAAAGTACACAAAGAAAAAGACGGCACGAGCACCAACGCCCACAAAACCATTGTGTTCTACTCGTGCAACAGATCTACGCATAGACACGGCTCTGATACCACTGATGGATTCGTAGCATGGAAAACAAAAAAATTCTACCGCAAGAACGAACAAGACCCAGATCTAATCTAGATAAAAGCCAAGATCTAATCTATTAGACATGTGCAACGAGATAGATCTATACTAACCCTTGTAGATCCGAAAGCGTTATGAGATTGGATCTCGTGGTTGATGTAGTCGATCACTTGCCGATCTCAAGATCGAGTGGACGATCCTTCCGGCGCCGCGTTCCGGCAGCGCTTCCGCAGTCGGTCACACGTGCGGAGTCGAAGCAGACCTTCCTCTCCTCGTTCCAGCGAGCAGCGGAGGTAGTAGATCTTCTCCACGAAATCCCAGCAGCACGACGGCGTGGTGGTGGTGGTGGAGTAGAGAATTCTGCAAGGCTTCGCCTAAGCCTGAGCAGAAGAAAGGAGGAGGAGAGAGGCGGCCAGGGTTTGGAGTGGTGGAGGAGGGCCAGGGGGTGGCGCCCCCACCCCTCTATTTAAAGGGGGGAGGCGCCATGGGGAGGGGGAGTCCTAGTAGGACTCCCCTCCCTCCTTGGTCGGCGGATTGGGGAGGGGGGGAGGAGTCCTCCTCCCCCACGACTCCTTGTCTTGCCCCACAAGGACTCCTAGATCCTTTCTTGGTTTTCAAGCAAACTCCAAGAAATCTTCCAGAACCTTCCGGAACATTCCGAAACCTTCTAGAATCCTCATACAAATACTCCGGAACATTTCCTAACTCAGAAAATGATCCCCAATATATGAATCTTATTCTCCGGACAATTCCGGATCTCCTCATGATGTCCCGGATCCAATCCGAGACTCCGAACAACATTCGGTTTCCAACACACATTCCACATCTACTTAAAAAAACTTCGAATCTTAAGTGTGTCACCCTACGGTTCGTGAATATGCACACTTGGTGAAGACACTTCTCCGATCAATAACCATCAGCGGGATCTGGAGATCCATAACGGCTCCCACATACTCAACGATGACTTCGTGATCGATAGAACCATTAACATACGAAACCAATTCCCTTTGTCACGCGATACTATACTTATCCGAGGTTTGATCGTCGGTATCTCCATACCTAGTTCTACCTCGTTACTGATAAGTACTCTTTACTCGTTCCATGTTATGTCATCCCTTGTGACCCAGTCACATGCTTGCAAGCTAACTAGATGACATTACACCGAGAGGGCCCAGAGCATATCTATCCGTCATATGGATGGACAAATCCCAATCTTGGTCCATGCGCTTCAACACATACTTTCAGAATACCCAACGACACCTTTATAACCACCCAGTCACGAAGCGGTGTTTGATGTCATCAAAGTACCCATCCGGTGATGGTGATTAACACAACCTCATGGTCGAAGGATTAGGTTAATATGCATTTAAAAGCTTATAGCAATACGAACTTAATGATTTGATCTTATGCTATGCTTACTATGGGCGTGTGTCCATCACATCATTCTCCTAATGATATAACCTTGTTATTAATCACATCCAATGTCCATGATCTGGAAACCATGATCATCAACTAATCAACAAGCTAGTTCAACAAGAGGCTTACTAGGGACTCTTTTATGTTTACAAAACACACATGTATTAGTGTTTCCTAATAATACAATTATAGCATGGGATGTAAACATTCATCATAAACACAAAGATATAATAATAACCACTTTTATTATTGCCTCTTGGGCATATCTCCAACATGTACATGTTCAAGTGGCTCATAATTGCTTGATATTAACTGATTTTGTTGTGCTTGAAATGCCTGAAGATGATAATATGTCCATTATTCTTGGGAGACCTTTTCTTAATACTGCAGGAGCTGTTATTAATTGTAATCAAGGAAAGGTAACCTTTAATGTTAATGACAAGGAACATACTTCCTATTTCCCCAAGAAGATTGAAAGGACTTATGGTTTGAACTCAATTGAACATGTTGAGGGCATTCAAGTTGGAGAGATATAGTGTCCAATACCAAGAGAAAAAATTGAGACTATTATGATTGGGACCATTGCTATCAAGGTTGAGGTAACATAATCATTAGTGGAATACAAAGTTTCGTCTCATATGAAATTGTTTTGGTAACAAGACCTGATCAACCTTGTTAACAAAAGGATTTCATTGAGCAAAACAATGTTTTCACCATGATTATCTCCGTTTACTTTTGTTCTATCCAGTTTAGTTTTTGCTTTCGTTTAGTTTTCTTTTTGTTGTTAGTTGCTTGCATTTTAGAGTGTCTTAGAACTCCTGTAGTTCTAGCCTTGTTTTGTCTTTCCATCATTCCAAAAAAAAATCTGTCTATCAGAAAATCATTCTTCTATACCTGAAAAATGCCAAAAAATAAAGTGTCTCGAAAAATTCCAGAAAATTCATATTAAATTTTTACGTAAAAAAAGGGGCAGAGGAGTGCCTGGAAGGTACTAGGGGGACACACCAGATAGGCACACCACCTGGTGGCGCGGCCTGCCCTGGGAGGTGCCATGCCATGGTGAGGGCCACCCCTGGCCCTCCACTAACTCTCTCACCTGCCACTTTCTTCTCTCTCCCGAGTAAGCTCCAGTTCATTACTCAAAATCGCGTTCTTGCTGTGCTTGCTCTCGATTTTTTCGATCTCCTTGCTCAGCCCATCTTTCTTGCTGAAATTTGGAGCACTTGTTCTCTGGTATGTGACTCCTCCCCTTGTCCAAGTAGATTTGTGTTTAATGGATTATATCTTGAGTATTTTGCTGCTGTAGGTGACAGGTTATGAGAGCTTGTAAGCTTGTTTGATGTTTAGAGATATAGTTTTGATGCATGTTTAGGCCTCTTACAAGTCCCTATGAGTAGAATCCTTCATTTTATTCACTTTGCAATCACTTGTTTAATAGGTGTTTAAATTCAGAATACCAAGCATGAACAACCATACCTTTGGAGAGATATTTGAGAGGGATGCACCTAGGAGGTCGAGGCCCTCAAGATCAGCCTCTTAGTTTAGGCCATCATACAACGAAGATCTCATTGCAACTCGTATTGGTAATGAAAGGGACGATGGAGATGCTCACCCATCTACTTTTCCTTGTTTTACTTTCTTACAAGCTGTAGGGATTCTTGATGATTTCTTGCTACTGATTGAGAGGGTTGGTTTGACCTCATATATGCAAGATGAGAGTGAGCAATATGTTGTGCTCACCAAAACCTTTGTTGAGAGTTTCGCGTTTACTAACACCCCATATCAGTCAACTATCTCTTTTAAAATTCATAATCTGCCCTTCACCATGACATTGGAAAGATTTTGCATTGTTGTAGGTGTGAGCATGACAGGGACCGTGAAAAAGATTCAAGGGCGACCCGTTGATTTACTGGAGCTTTACTGAGGGGTGACCAATGATGATGACCGCGTGGCGCAACGCGGAAAGATAAGAAATATCCAACTCCCTACTCTTAGATACTTTGCATATTATCTTGATACTAGCATACTTGGTAGGGAGAACACAAGTAATATCTCCAACTATCATTTAGCTTTCCTTGCTGCTGTGCTCAATAATGATACTTGGTACAACCTTGGCTCGCTTATTGCTCGCCGCCTAGCTGCTAGGGGGCCTATCTATGGGGGCATCATTGCCTCACGTATGGTCAATGCATTAGGGCTTTCAGTGGACCCCAATGATACTATATTGGCACCACAAAGGCTTGACCTTATTGCGATGAAAACTCATCATTTTGTCACTGCTGATTCTGTTTTGGACAGTCTAGTATATAGGATGTTGTTTACTGACAGGGATGAGAGGGAGATCCCTCTGCTGTAGTCTTCTTTGTTTAGTGTCCACAGGAGACCATGGTCGTGCTCCAAGGATGAGGTGGACGAGCAGCTCCGCTTGCTGGGTTTCCACGAGCAGCATCAGGAGGATGTACCCTCCTATGATTACTCCGTGCACTATAGAGGGACGTACTCGAGCTCGCACCAGGACGAGGGTACCTCCTCGTCGTTCCACAGTGACACTTCATCCTGGCTAGCTTGGGATTGATACCCACTTAGGCCAAAAGCCTAAGCTTGGGGGGAGGTATGTCGGCATTGCACTCATCTCCCTATCATGTTGTGTCGGTACTTTGTATATTCATGTTTCATTTTCTTTTTGGTTTTCGTTCTTTCTTTGCTTTTGCTTTCTAAAACACAAAAAGACCAAAAATATTTCTGTTGTTTCTCTTTGGTTTTCTTCTTCTTCTTTTCGCTTTGGTTTGTTTTTCCCTTTTTGCTTTGTTTGAACTATTCGAAAAACCCAAAAATATTTTGCTTCGCTTGTCTTCCCTTTTTGGTCCTTATCTTAAAAAATCGAAAACAACAAAAATATTTGTCATTCTTCTTTGGTTTTGTGAGTTTGCTATAGGGTTCAACAGTCCTCAGTGGATATTGGTTTCATATTATTATTCAAGCCACACAAGTGAAGAGCAATAATGAGGATTAATGACAACTTGAGGCATGGTAAGAGGCTGGTAACGAACTCTATTTATTTTCATTTTTGTACATATACTCATCACTATGGGCATGCTTAGTCTGTTCGTGTAGGGTGTATGCTATCTCTGGATGCCTAGTAGTTTTTGCTTTCATATGATTAGTTCCAGCTTGCTAATAGTTTGTAGCATGTCTTATGAATGTTTGCTTGCATTACTCTATTCATAACTTGGTATGACACCGTGGTATCCTCCTCTGAATGTTTCATTTGAATTAACTTGGCACATGCTCACGCATGCACATGATTGAAATAATCAGTTAAGCCTCGATGAATTATTTTGCCTTGAGGATCTTGAATCACTTGCATGCCATGATTAGTCCTACTTTGTTGCAAGCATGTTTATGACAACTATTGCTCTCTTGTTTGTCGCTCCCTTACTATTGCTAGCCTTCACTTTCACTGATTATGTTTTACTCATGTTTCCAACTCCCTAAAACCAAATATTGCCAAAGTGTCCACCATACCTACCTATTAGCATCATTTGTTACTTCCGTGCATATTCAATGTGCCTTGTTTTCTTCCAAATAAAATGTTTGCTTGTTATGAGAAAGTTAGTTAGTAAAGCTCTCACGAACTTGATGGCACACTTTATTTTCTTGCATTTAATAAACATGAACCATTGCGTCCTTCTTTGTTGTGTATATGCTTGCGCTTTATAAGTTGAAGTTAGAAGAACCATGTATCATGGGGAACGCTTTCAACATTGCATTGGTACTTAGTACCTTGTTGATATCATGTTCTTTTGCTTATGGATCCCGACGGTGTGAAATAAAAGTAGAACTTGTAAGATCATGGAGTTTGTATGTATGTTAGAGAAATGCCTGGGCCGCTAGCGTAAGCCATGCCTAATCATGGTGGAAACTTGCAGCATAACCATAATGAGCATTATATGAAGCATCCTCAATAAAAATCTATGCACATAGTAAATAAAAATATCGCTTAGATGCTCATTGTCTGCTTGCCTTGTCATTTTGATTATGGGATAGCTCCTGTATCATGTGCAAGGGGTACCCCATTGGCGGTTCTCTATGATACGTATATACTTACAATGACAAGAGCTTACTCGTGACTGAAGTTGAGTAGCATGAGGATCGGTCTTCGTAAGTAAGGGGCATGAGACTTCGACTTATAACTTTTCAAGCATATCCTCTTAGTTGTGTCACTTTAACCTTAACCATTTAAAGATGCTTATGATAGGGGCAATGAGAGCTCAAAGCTAACGAGTACCATACTTTCAGCATTTGGAAGCCTTTCAAACTATTCAAAACCTTTTGCATTTCCTTGTTTAGTCTCCACATATTCTATGAGCACCTTCTTGAGAGCATAGTTTTCATTCTTAGTGTAATGTGCTTGCCTCAAAACTTGATTATTTGTGTTATGACTTTGATGCTTGTATCTTTGCCATCTTTACTTCTAGTCTTCACTTGAACTTTAGAGGTGCCTTAGATCAAAGGCAAGCGAGATACCACTCTATCATACCTTTTTATGAGCATTGTAATGTTGCTTATGTTTATGCTTCATGCCACTTATTATTTTTGAGTTGGAATCTCTTCATAGCTTGCAATGCCTATTAAGTAAACTTAGTTGCATACTCCTTATTATGAATTGTCTAAGTAGTTGATCACATGCTGAGAATATATACATCATATGAAGCAAATGTGTTCGTGAAAGTTCTTTTATCGCACTCAGTTTTCAACTCAATTGCTTGAAGACAAGCAATAAGCTAAGCTTGGGGGGAGTTGATACGTCCAAAACGTATCTACTTTCCCAAACACTTTTGCTATTGTTTCTCCTCTAAACTTGTGTGATTTGGATGCAGCTAACGCGGACTAACGCTGTTTTCAGCAGAATTGCCTTGGTGTCTACTTTTTGTGCAGAAAATCAACTATCAGGAAAAATCCCGGAAAATATGCCAAAAATCCTATTTCACTAGAAGACTCCCGGAGCTAGAATACGAGATAGAGGGGGGCTGGGCCCAGGTCACACCACCTGGCCGCGCGGGCTAGCCCAGGCCACGCCAGGGGGTGGTCTGGCCGCCCTAGACTCCCCCTTGGTCTCCCTCTCCGCCTATAAGTTGCATTCTGACCTAAAAACTCAGGGGGGTCGACGTTTTTCCAGAAGGAGTTCCGCTCTGCCACCACCACCAGATTCCACGAAATAGCATCAGAAACTCTGTTCTAGCACCCTGCCGGGACGGGGAATTGGAGGAGATCATCGCCATCATCATCACCATCGCTTCTCCATCGACCATCCATGTTTCCCCCATCTATGAGTGAGTAATCCCCCACTGTAGGCCATGGGGATGGTAGGGATTGGATGAGATCGTTCATGTAATGGTATCAGATTGTTAGGGCAGGGTGCCTAGTATCTTTTATTAGTGCTTTATGACTTTGTTGCAACTTGTTATGCTTAATGCTTGTCACTAGGGCCCGAGTGCCATGATTTCAGATCTGAACATGTTATTGATTCATTATGATAGTATTGTTTATGGTCTTATCTGCAAGTTGCATACACATGTTGTTGTCCGGAACCAAAGGCCCCGAAGTGACAGAAATCGGGATAACTGGAGGGAATGGCTTTGATGTGAGGATCACATGTGTTCACAGAGTGTTAATGCTTTGCTCCGTTGCTCTATTAAAAGGAGCACCTTAATTGCCAGTAGTTCCCTTGAGGCCCCGTTGCAAACGGGCTGGCAGGACAAAAGATGTTGTGCAAGTTCTCATTGCGAGCACATATGACTATATATGGAACACATGCCTAGGATTATCTAGTACTTGGATGCTTTATCTTATTTATCTGCAATTGCCCTATGTTCTGATTGCTATGTGAATTGTCTTGTCCATGCAACGCCCGTCCATCCATCCCTATGCCTACCGCACTCGAATCCTATTGTTTACTGCTATTGTTATTTTTGTCTTTACTTTACTACTGATGTTACTTTACTATTCCTACTACAAAACTATTACTACTGATAAACTTCTGTGAGCAAGATTGTTTCCAGGTGCAGCTGAATTGACAGCTCAATTGTTAAGGCTTATAAATATTCTTTGGCTCCCCTTGTGTCGAATCAATAAATTGGGTTTCACTTCTCTCGAAAATACTGCGATACACCCCCTATACTTGTGGGTCATCAGGGATCGGGGGCTGGTGTGGTGCTCAAGTCACCCCAAGGTGATAAACTATTCTATGTACTGCAGATTTACTTCACAGCGACCAACAACATTGTCGAGTATGAAGCCCTGCTGCATGGAATTCGAATTGCAAAAGACATCGGAATTCACCGACTAATGTGTTACGTAAACTCGGATTTAGTTGCCCAGCAAGTATTCGATATCTATAATGCAAACAAGCACATGGCAGCTTATAGAGCTATCGTGGATGAACTATCTAAATCATTCGAAGGGTTGAAGTTCAACACATTCCCTGAACAGAAAACGAGGAAGCAAATGCTCTATCAAGAATAGGCTCTACACGGAAACAGGTCCCGGACGGTGATTTTTTGGAGCATCTAACAGTTCCCTCTATCACAGGAGTTGATGAGGAGTATCCGACCAAATCCGAATCACCACTAATAGCAGTCCTGGCTATAATTCCTAGCTGGACACAACCCTACCTTGATTTCTTGGTAGATAGAAAAGTACCCGAAGACGAGATATTGAGCCGACGGATCGTACGACGAGCAAAATCTTACACATTTGAGCTCTATAAGCGGAGTGCATCTGGGGATTTTCAGCGTTGTGTTTCTCCGGTAGAAGGCATAGAAATCCTAAGGGAAATCCACAAAGACGAATGTGTACATCACGCCATAGCCAGATCTTTAGTGGCAAAGGCCTTCAGATACAGATTATTTTGGCTTACCTCTAAGGCAAATGTCGAATAGCTATTCAAGACATGCAAAGGTTGCCAAAAAAGCCCATGTTCTGGCTGATCAGCTGCGAACAATTCCGATTACATGGCATTTCATGGTCTGGAGAATGACAAGGTAGGACCGTTTAGACGGGCCCAAAGTGGACCTTCTTGTGATGGTGGATAAATTCACGAAATGGATTGAGGCAAAACCTGTCACAAGTTGTGATGGAGCAACAGCCAGAAAGTTCGTCAAGGACGTGATCATCCGATTCGGGTATCCGCATAGTATTATTAGACAACGGGAGTAACTTTTCCATGGGGGAACTAGTCGAATTCTGCAATGAACAAGCGATTCGACTTGATATTGCATCAGTCACACATCCACAAGCTAATGGTGAAGGGAATATGCCTGAGAGGCAATAATAAGGTGGTTATTATCTTATTCCATGTTTATGGTAAATGTTTATTTTGCATGCTATAATTGTATTAAATGGAAACATTAATACATGTGTGTTTTAATAAACAAAATACAAAGTTCATATTAATGCCTCTCATATAAACTAGCTCGTTGATTAACAAGATGATCAAGGTTTCCTGATCATGGACATTGGATGTTGTTAATAACGAGGTCACAACATTGGTGGAATGATGTGATGAACATTCATCCAAAGTATAGCATTACGATCAAAGTCATTATGTTTATATCGCTATAACATCATACGAAGTAATCTTAGTCCTTAGACCATGAGATCATGTTAATTGCTAACATTAGAAGAGTAACTTGATAACATCAAACGTCACACCGTAAAAGGGTGACTATAAAGGTGGGTTCAGATACTCCGAAGGTGTTATGTTGAGGCTCATGGATCAAGAGTGGAATTTGTCAATCCCGATGACGGATAGATATACTCTGGGCCCTCTCGGTGATATCACATTAAGATAGCTTGCAAGCAAGTGATGTGATCACTAGAATGCTATATCACGGGAACAAGAAAAGAGTGCATGTCGGTAACGAGATCAAACTAGGTATTTGGATGCTGATGATCGAATCTCGGACATGTAATATATCACGAGACAAAGGGATTTAGTTACGACGTTAAAGGTTCACATGATCACAAGAGTCATCGTTGAATATGTGGGAGTCAGTACGGATCTCCAGGTCCCGCTGCTGATTATTGATCGGAAAGGGGTCTTGATCATGTCTGCATTATTCGTGAACTGTAGGGTGACACACTTAAGGGATACCGACACCATTTAGGATAAAATATGTTTCAGATAAAGATTTAAGAAAGCGCTAGAATTATTTCAATAGACACCAAAACTGTTTCGGGTGAAATTGCTGAAATTGGTTCTGCATGTGATATTGAAATATTGCGGGGGTTTTATGTGAATGTTTGTTAATTAAAGCAATTAACAAAATTCTAAATAAAATAAATAAAATAGTTTTATTTAATGAGAGCTTGCATTAAATTTGGTGGAAATTTAATGCATGTGAGTGGAAGTGTGAGTGGAGGCATATTTATGTGAGTGGAGCATCCATCACATGAATGATGGAAGAGGTGGGGGCACCACCATGGCTGCCATGCCATGGCCCTTGGATGCCCCCTCTTCCCTATAAAAGGCCCCCTCTCCTCCTCACAACACACACCTCCTCGTGAAGGATCTCTCTCCCCCTCTAGTTATTCCCCATGGTCTCGGATTAGCGAGATACATGTTCCTGGTGGCTTTATCTGGAAAGGAGATTCTGCTTCCGCTGCTTTGCTGGAGCGAGGGACGGAGGTTGTCGGGGTACCGGACGTGTGTGCGATCACGGATGCACCGCTGCTTTGCAGTGTTGGACTTGGTGGTGCTAGACTTGCTGGAGCTGGATCTGATGAACGTGCTGGAGCCGGACCTACTGGACTTCATCACGATCTTGAGATCGGCAAGTGTATGACTACATCATCCACGAGTTCCAACTCATTAACAAAGCTTTGTTGTCTTCGATGGTAAGTTCTCTATGGATGTATTCCACCCGTTGCTTGTATCTAGTAGATAGATCTTGGCGTATAGTTCCCGTCGTAGGAAATTTTTTGTTTTCTATGTTGCGAACCCAACAAATGGACAAGTCGAAAGGGCAAACAGCTTAATTCTTCAAGGCCTACGACCAAGACTCGAAGCACCACTACATCATGCTGCGAGGGCTTGGGCAAAAGAATTGTCGTCTGTGATATGGATTTTACGAACAACTCGTAATATGTCAACCGGATTTACACCTTTCTTCTTGGTTCATGGTGCAGAAGCTGTCCTTCCGAGTAATGTTATTCATAACTCTCCCCGGGTCGCTGCGTACATCGAAGAGGATGCCGAAGTTGCTCAACAAGACAACCTCGATATGCTCGAGGAAGTTTGGATCGTTGCTGAACAAAGATCTGCAGCCTATCACCAAAAGTTACGCAAATATCATAGTCAAAGAGTCAAAAATCGATCTTTCGGGAAGGGCGATCTGGTTCTCCAGCTAGTGCAAAAAAGAGAGCACAAACTTGCCCCTATATGGTAAAGGCCCTTTATAGTTAGTCGAGTATTGCACAATGATTCTTACTACCTAATTGACATGAGGCTATAATAGGAAAGACCTGCTACTAAGAAGAGAAAGAGAGATGGAGGCAGTACAAATCTAGATGAGATAGACCGTCCATGGAATATTTCTTAGCTACGTCCCTTTTATTCTTAAATTTTCTTTCTTTATAATCATATACATGTACATGTTCAAAGTGAAATAAAGTATTGGTCTCCTCGGTGTTTTTGTGAGATGTTTTTTATATACCATCTTATTTCCGAATGATCATGTCATAGTAAAAAATCCCAGAATACTTGAAAGTACTTTATGCTCATATCTATTTTGGTTAGATTTCTAATTCTAAAAATGCTACCTTCGGGTATAAATCTAAATTTTCTACTTTATATTGTATGATTGCTAGATGCGGGTATTTTCCAAGTAGTGAATTACTGGTACTGGAAGCCGGCTTTGATTCCAGGTTTAAACTGGTTTAGCAATTGAGCTCCGTTGCTCGGTAAAGTTTCCGTGCTAAAGGTTTGCCGGCTCACGAAAGGGACGGCAGAAAGCCAGATAAGTGATAAGTGTAGACCAAACAAGTGCTTAAGTAATTTTCGAGCACCTTAAATAAAAAAGGCAAAAGTGCTAAAAGTGCTAAAAGAGTAAAGCATAAGTTCTTACAATCTTAGCACCACCAAAATAATAATCTACTTATTATAATCATATTGTTTTCAGAATAACACATTGTTTTTCTGGCACATTCTATGATGCAGGTGGAGACGCCGGATTTGCCAGCTCGTTGGACACATCACCCGTATCACCCTGATATCTTTGTGAGACGAGTATGTCAGACTCAGTCTGTTCATCGTCTTCAGAAACTTCAGCAACTTCTTCTCTTGGGGGAGGTGGCACTTCAACCGGTGTGAAGAACGGATCATCATAGCTGGTCAACTCGGCCACATGTGAAGCGTATTCGGCATAACAATTCCAGATCTCTTTAATGTTCTATGGATTTCCATCTTCATTGACAGTCGAATAACCCTTGGTAACTTGCCATATTACCATGCTTACATGGTGGCTCATTACCATTGTCAGGGCATTCTATGCCGCTATGCGTGCATATGACATGTTCAATTCCTTGACAAGCTTGGGCATATCCTTTGCCTTGTCTCGTTGCTCAAAGGCTGACATTGAGTCTAAGCTGGAGAGCTGGACGGATTTGCCAATTTCTTCCAAAGACTAGCAAAAATCGTGAATCAGGTCCCCAATAGCAACAAGCCGGCTGGTACGAGGCTCGGATGAAGAGGCATCAAGAAGGTTGAGAGAACCTATAAGAAAGAAAACAAGGTCAATGATATATCCGAATCTAATAATTCGGAAAACAATAACTCAAGGACTAAAAAACTTACCGAATATAGCATCATCAACTTTGGTCTTCTCCTCTCGAAGACTTCGAAGTTCATTCCGGAGAGCTTCGAAGGTGTCCTTCTCCCTGTCCAAGGCATCTTGCAAGTCCGATATTGTTTGGTCTTGTTTGGCTATTTGGAGGTCACACTCTTCAATAGCATGATTGCTGGATTCAAGGACACTGGCAATGCTGGTCTCATGATCTATTTTGAATTAATCCAGCTTTGCACGCAGGTCAGCATTCTCCACCTCCAAGACCTTATAATCTTCGGCTTGTTCAATCATTTTGCAGGACTGTTTCACAAGTTCTGGCAAAGCAAGAATCGAAGTCGAATAAATATTTGGCTGTAGATAGAAAAACAGACTACAGAAACAAGGCCTGAAATGTTTACCTTCAGCTTCATCCTTTGTAACTTTAAGTTGCACATTTTCAAGTCAGAGATCCCCGATCTCCCTCCGCTTGTTGCAAATATTCTTCCACAATTCCTAGTTATAATCATTAACTTTCTGTAAGTCAGAATGGTAACCAAAGTCAGAAGTCTACTAAGACTCAGGCTAATATTTTAACTAAGTTAAATATCAGCACGAGCCTTGGGGGCATACTAGTTCATTCTTTGGCATCCTATAAAAGCATAAATCCGGATCCCTATCCAATTTCATGCTTAGGGGCTAGAGGATATGATATGAAATACAATAAAAAAGAAGAGTCGGATTATGACTTACATAATGTTCGTGAGTTAATTTATTGAGGCTCATGTTCACCTCAGAAGAAACCTTCTCGGTGAGAGTCAAAGGAATCACTGGTTGTGGCAGGGCCACACCAGCCTTGAACTTCTCGTCATGGAGACGAACTTGGTCAAGAAGATCGACGAGCTTGGTGTCCCTGGATTCTTGTGCCTCCTCCTCCACTGTGATATTCCGGGTATCCAGGCAATGGAGAGCCAGCTTCTCGATATCTTATGCGCTCTTCCGAGTAAGGCCAAGTTTGGCAATACCCGGATTTTGTAGAAGGTTATCCGCAAAGGTCTTAGCTGAGGGATCATTAACCTTTGAGGGTTCACCCTTATCAAGTCCTGAGTCACGCATAGTGATGTCGGTCTGCGAACCAAGGTTTGCTGGCTCTAAAGAATGAGCCGAAACATCTTCAACATGCAGAGAGGAAGTACCCTCTAGTGCTGATGATGGTTTTGGGGTAGGAGTTGGAGGAAGGGCAACAGGTGAGGCCAGAATCAACTTCTGATGGTGTAGAGTCTTTCCTGGATTTCCTTTTTCCTTACCCTTAGCAATTGTTTTATCCCTAGATGGTAACAATGTAAGATTGTTGCAATTCAGAGAGAATACAAATTGATACTCGAAACATTGTGAAGAAGTTTATCTCTTTACAATAGGCACTTTCCGAGTGCCCACAACAATAGTCGGAGTTTTGCGTTTCTGGGTAAACGCCTTTGGCAATAGTTCAAGATCTTCATCCTCTTGAGGAACCGGATCCTTAGGTGGATATCCCTCGAGGGGAGCAAGCTCCGACTCGGGGAGATCAGCAAGATGAAAGAGACATTATCTTAGTATTGCAGAGCAACAATAAAGTATAGATGAGCAAAATAATTGAGTATGAAGGAAACCGTCGGAAAACTTACTGGTGTTAAAGGTTCATCAGCAGTATACATCTCCATAGAGAGATCTGGAATCTTCCTCTCAACCCGCTCCTTGATCAACCATTTGATCCGGGTCTCATATTCTTTGTGCGAGATTGAGAGCGAGCTGATCCTAAGGCTGTCCCTTTTGCTTTTGGTGATTGTATGCATAAGCCGGTCACCATGGTACTGAAGGGGTTGAATCCGGCGTGCTAGCTAGCAGTGGATCAGGTCGGATCCCTTCAGACCCTTATGCTGCATCAGATATTCGATCCGCCTCTTGGCGAGGGTCAGATCATCAGAGAAAGCCGAAGCATCCGCATCACAGGACTCTTGGGGCGTGGCAGCACCATCTACAAAAGCCGACAAAGCTGATTCTTTGCCATGAGCCGGTTTGTCCTTATGGTAAAAGAACATGGAAGGCCATTTCTTCACTGACTCACTAGCTTTAATCTTGGGGTAGACTCAGTGTCTTGTAAGAGTCAAACTAAGATTCCCGGTAATGTAGGGATGAACAAAAGTGATGGAATTTCTCTGGGTACCGAAGTAGTACCGAAACAAGACAAGAATCGATTTTATTCCGAGATAACCCTCGTGCAAGGAAGCGTAAACGCTAAGCTCTAGAATCGTGTTTGGGGGGGGGGGAATTGTGGAGTTGAACTCCATAGTGATCTACGACCTCAGAGAATAACTCTGAGGGGGGAAAGCTCAAAACTCTATCAAGGTGAGTGCCGAAGTGAACCCTTTCATCGTCGCGAGGAGTAGGGATGACCTCGTCGAAGCCGCTCCGCTAGTCGTCGGTGCAGAGGAGACCTTCCTTCTCAACACCGCATAATTTCTCGTCATCGAGGACGCATGCAATCCATACTCCGCGGAAATTCTCCTTCTCCGATGCTGCAGTGGTCACCGCCGTGCCAGATGAAGACGCGTCATCCATTTGGGTGGTAGCGGTGGCTTTGGAGGGGAGGTGCTGTGCGATTTGGGAGAGGGAAAAGGAGAGCAAGGGCACGGTGTCGTATGGAGGAAGAAGAAGGCAAAGGCGTTGGTGAGGGAGAATAAGGAGATCTGAACCCATTATATATCTCGCTTGCATCAATATTCATGTGAAACAAATAGTAAACATGCCACGCATAGTGGATGGAGCTAAGTAACCTCCTTGAGAAGATTACGCCTCCTCGATCTCCGCGCACGCATTGAACGGCGCCTTGGTTCCATGATAGACAGACCCACCAACGGTCATACTGTCAGGAATGTCTGTCAGTGATAGGACTTGACCTTGACTGATGTCAGGTTACGTCAAAGACCAAGTTCTGGCATAGTTTGAATTTTAAGCTGAAGAATCATTTGATATGCTCACAGGTCCGAATCAATTTGAGACTCGGATCCTACATTCATTTTGAGTTTCAGGAACCCTTCAAGACTCTGCGAGCCGAAGATAGATCAAGCTAGACGATGAAATCCGACTCTAGATCTTGGAGGCTTCCGAGGGCTACTGTTGGGGATATACTTTTCGGGTATACCCACTGTGACTCGCTGACTAGGGTGGCCTACTTTGGGTTAGATCTTTGCTTCACGGGCGGTCCAGTCAGGGAGAGAAGATGGAGTTATATCCGGCTAAGGGAAGACCCAGAAGACTTACCGACTTAGACCTGTTTAGTTACTTGTAGTCCAAGATGTACTTTGTAACCGACTCTTATTTGTAGCCAGATAGGTTTCTCCTGTAACCCTTGGCTGGATATCTATATAAGTCGTCCTAGGGGCTAGCCTTTAGGGCACCCACAATCTACAACCTCAACTCGCACAGGCAAACCTCTATTGTAATCAGTACTTCCGGCTCTGCCATATTATTGGATTGCTAGCAAGAGTAGGATCCCTCCAAAGCCGCTGGATTCAAACCTAGGTAAAACTTGTGTGCTCATCGTCCCAAAATACCGTCGTCTCACACCCTCTTTCACCACACGCCTCGAGGACCCCCTCTCGGCGTACATGTCTTCAATCCGACGACAACGAACGTTAGAGGAAGGCACATAAGTTGTTCACCTTGCCGAGGTCACACCATCGTCGGTTGGCTTGCTAAGTAGAAAAAGAAGAAGTAATCCAGGGTGAAGCGGAAACACCATTACCACTATGGTTCATCGACTAGGGGGCACCCCCATGTTTCTCATCCCTAACTCCAGTTACCCTACACGACAAAGTTAGGTGAGAGTGGTCTCAAACCACTCTATTTTCCTATGTCTACTATCTCAAACAATCCCTACATTAGTCCCCATGTTCTCCTTCATTCTACTGTGGACATCACCTGAAGACCATCATCGATTGAGGAATACCTCTTTAATCTTTGGACATTGGTACATGAAGCAACACCATGGTGGAGGCAATTCGGATAACAAAAGAACTCTGACTTGATCGCACTGTTGTGTCTAGACCATGCCTAGGTACACAAATCCCCAGAAGGGAAACTTACCAGGCAACACCAAAGCGACATCAGAGTCGCATCACACCTTACTCAACAATACGCCATAAACCCTAGATAAACACATATGTACAAGCCCCGTTAGGAAGACCTAGGCCAAAAAAAGAAGTTTTCGGACCTAGGTCTCCCTCCTCGTCACATGATCCCATCGCCAAGGCGGCATATGAACAAGAGGAGAGTTCCCTATGCTCGCCGGTCATGAGAAGAAGGGAATTTGGAGCTTTGTCGTGTACGGTACACATGTTGCATTGCTATCCCTCAAGTTGGATGGATGACCAAAAAAACATAAGAATAGTGATCCACATGTCGGTTTGTTTTGTATCTTTTTACAAGGCGTCCCTTTTCTTGTGGCCTTGTTTGTCTTAGAATTTGTGGTCCATAGCCAATGGTTCATTCTAAAAAGGGAGACATAGAAGGCGATGTCAGGGAATCTCTAGCGGGCCGACCATTCGATCATCGCCGTCGAACATGTCCGACCGGATAGGGGACATGGTTAGCGGCGTAACCCAAATGGACCGAGCGTCTCAAAGCAGTCCGCGATGACCCATTTCAAACCCAAATTTGTGCGCGGTTTGCGGCCTAAACAACACGTGCATCCGAGCACGACGTTTATTGTTCTCCCCTAGCCCATTAGCCCGTGGCCGAAAACTTTCCACCCCTTTCACTTTCCACCAAGCTCGAAATTCGCTGGCGCCAAACCCCTAGCCAATGATGGAGGAAGCCGCCGCCGCCCAAGCCACAACCACCAAAGCTGCCACCAAGGCCAAGAAGGCCACCAAGCTGAAGAAAGAGCCGACTGATGTAGAGCGGTCGTAGGAGAGCAGGAAGCACGCCGCCCACCGGGTCGCGGTCAAGGAACATGCGGCGAAAGCAAAAGCTGCCATCAAAAAAGCGAAGCAGATAGGGGTCATTGTCGCCCTTCAGACCAAGGCCAACGCCGAAATCGCCGCCAAAGGGCTCGCCTCCTAGGCCCTTCTTCTAACTATACAAATGCCAAAAGGGAGAAGAGGTGCTGCATGGAGAAATACCCATTGGATGCTTCGTTGACCTGAGAGCTATTGAGGTTGAAGAGTCCAGCGCACGATCAAGAGCTACTAAGGCCTAGGCCAAGCTCATGGTCGAGAAGACCAAACTCATGATGATGAACTTGGCCATTTTAAAGCTGGCTCAAAGGGTTTGGTTTGAGGAGAAGCAAAACGACATCCGCGACCGCCAAACGTGATCTCATCGATGATCTATCTATTTTGTGCATTTTCTATAAAACATGTGTTAGTTTGCACTATAATTCGGTACTATGGCATGTGAACTCGGTTATTTGCTAATTAGTGGTATTGTTTTCTTACTCTCCAATTTTTGTTATCATTTTTATTCATATGTTGTCGATTGGTTGAAATGTGGCAAAAAGTGCCAAAATGGTGCGTTCGGCCAAAATGAATCGCCACTGGAGCCACCACCAACGGAGACCTGGGCCAAGACAGAGGATTGTTTGGGAAGCATTTCGCAGGCT
The DNA here is from genome assembly GCA_910589775.1 of Avena eriantha. Taxonomy (NCBI): domain Eukaryota; kingdom Viridiplantae; phylum Streptophyta; class Magnoliopsida; order Poales; family Poaceae; genus Avena; species Avena eriantha. Next base: position 109,302,992 of record OU342742.1, on the reverse strand, counting down.
GGAGATGCCGGGCAATTTGCACCAAAATAACCTAAACTAGAAAGAAATTCACACACTGGACTTTGGCCGAAACAATTTCACTATGTCTAACCCTTTTTGCAGTGCCATATAGTGTGGCGCTACACTCTACAATGCATCGCCATGGCCGAAGGCGCTACAGTGTGTTGTGCAACGCCACGATAGGTGATGCCACACTTTGTAAGTGCAACGCCATAACCGACAGCACTGTGTTGTGCAACGCCACGTACGGCGGCGTTGCACCGTAGAGTGTAGGGCCACTCTATGCGGTGCTGAAAAAGGTTAGACCCGATGAAATTGTTTTGGCCAAGGTTTCATTCTGTAAATTTCTTAAAGCTTTAGGATATTTTGATGCAAATAGCCGACGTGCATGTGACTCGATCCCGTGCGCGATCCGAGGCCACTGCACGTGCGCTTCCGCTGGATCCCACGAACGGCGAACCGTGCTTCCTCGCTCCTTGCCGTACTGCGAAGCCGCCATCGCTACACGGTCTGCACTGCTAGTGAGCTGAGTACACACTTGTGTGGTGTCCGTTCCACCGTAAAGTACTCGTCCAGATCTCACAACCACGGGGCTCGACGACACGGGCGCCTTACAATATACGGCCTCTGGTACCTACCGATCGACACCTCGTGCGCTCCAGCCGAGCACAGCAAACGTGCGCGTCACAGGATAATTTCCTCGTCACCGCCTCACTGTCACCGTGGTGCGCGCGCGGCGTGCCTGACCAGAACCTGATTCCCCGTGCTCTGGCCTCTGGGCCTCTGGGCCGCTGCCGTGCCCGTACGTAGCAGCAGCAGGTTCAGCTGATTCCCCGAGCGTGCACACTGCACTGCACGGCACCGGCACCGGCAGGCGAACGTGCAGTACAGGAGGACGCGGCCGAAACTGCGCGCGCGACACTACTGTGGTGTGGTCTGCCCGTGCCTCCTGGAGGCCCATCGCCCGGTAGCTTCCAGGATTCCTATTTCGCGGGCCCCGATAGAACCAGTAGGAGGCGCAGAGTACACGTGGCGCCGCGCGAATGGCTGGAGCCGCGTCATTAGGGGCTGCAGGCGGCTATGCGCGGCCGGCGTGGCGGGCAATGGTTGGTCCGAGTGACGTCACGCCACCACTCGCCGGAAAGAGATTCCTCGCGCCCCGATCCGCGCAAAGCGGTCCGCGAGCCACGAAATCAGCACGTCCTTCTCGCTGCTTGTGGGCGCAGACAGGGAGTAGCCCCACGTTTCAGTGTGACACACCGTTGGAGCGCACACGCGGCTGCACGGCGCCTCGCCCGCTGACGTGGCCTCCCCTCCTCCGGGGTCAAGCAAGGCATCTAGCCATACCGGTTAATTAAATTAATTAATCGGCACATCTCATCATCGCAATCCGCACGAAAGTTGTACTGTACTAGCCAGAACCCATGGCGAACCCTCTCCCTCGCTGACGCCGGCGTCCCACCTGATGCGCGTCCCCACCTGCAGAGACAGAAAAGTCCACGGAGACGAAGGGATAAAAGCACCGGAGCGTGCCCACGAAAATCCCCCCATTTAACCCGGACATTAAACTAGTGGTACTATTTCTCGCTGTCCCGATCGATTCGGAAATAAGAAAATAGTTTAGCCCATAAAGAAAAGGAAAGGAAAGTGGGAAACAAAGGCAAAAGCTCCCCTTGCTTTCCTTTCGAATCCACACCACTGCACCACCAATCCGCCCTCTTCAGTCTCCCCTCCCCTCCCATAGTCCCATCCCATCCCATCCCATCCCCCGCCGCCTTCTAGGGTTAAAGGTTCCATGCGATCTCGCCGCGGCGGCGGACGGAAACCCTAGGAGCGTTTCAATCTCGGGTCGCCACCAATGGGCAAGGGCGGGCAGGACGAGGGCGGATCCGACCCCCACCCCGACGTGCCGGTATTCCCGGTCTGGGCGCGCACCCCGACCGAGTGCCTCACGGAGCTCGGCGTCTCGGCCGACCGCGGGCTCAGCTCCGAGGAGGCCGCCGCCCGGCTGCACAAGTACGGGCCCAACGAGCTCGAGCGCCACGCGCCGCCGTCGGTCTGGAAGCTCGTCCTCGAGCAGTTCAACGACACGCTCGTGCGCATCCTGCTCGCCGCCGCCGTCGTATCCTTCGTGCTCGCGCTCTACGACGGCGCCGAGGGCGGCGAGGTCAGGGCCACGGCCTTCGTCGAGCCGCTCGTCATCTTCCTCATCCTCATCGTCAACGCCGTCGTCGGGGTCTGGCAGGAGAGCAACGCCGAGAAGGCGCTCGAGGCGCTCAAGGAGATCCAGTCCGAGCACGCCACCGTCAAGCGGGACGGCCGCTGGTCGCATGGCCTCCCCGCGCGCGACCTCGTCGTCGGGGATATCGTCGAGCTCCGCGTCGGTGATAAGGTCCCCGCGGACATGCGTGTGCTCCAGCTTATCAGCTCCACTCTGCGGGTCGAGCAGGGCTCCCTCACAGGCGAGACCTCTTCGGTCAACAAGAGCAGCCACAAGATTCAGATGGAGGACACGGATATCCAGGGGAAGGAGTGCATGGTCTTTGCTGGAACCACCATTGTCAACGGCAGCGCCGTCTGCGTCGTCACTGGAACTGGCATGGCCACCGAGATAGGCAAGATCCATTCGCAGATCCAGGAGGCCTCGCAGGAGGAGGATGACACGCCGCTCAAAAAGAAGCTCAATGAGTTCGGCGAGGCGCTCACTGCCATTATTGGGGTCATCTGTATCTTGGTTTGGCTCATTAACGTCAAGTATTTCCTCACCTGGGAGTATGTGGATGGGTGGCCAAGGAATTTCAAGTTCTCGTTCGAGAAGTGCACCTATTACTTTGAGATTGCAGTGGCACTGGCTGTTGCTGCCATTCCAGAGGGCCTGCCTGCGGTGATCACCACATGTTTGGCACTAGGCACAAGAAAGATGGCTCAGAAGAATGCACTTGTCAGAAAGTTACCAAGCGTTGAGACATTAGGTTGCACAACAGTCATTTGCTCTGATAAGACTGGTACTTTGACCACCAACCAGATGTCAGCGGTGAGGCTTGTAGCAGTTGGGAGGTGGCCTGATACTCTTAGGAACTTCAAGGTTGAGGGAACCACTTATGATCCCAGTGATGGCAAGATACATGACTGGCCAAGCTTGAGCATGGATGATAATCTTCAGATGATTGCAAAGATAGCTGCACTCTGCAATGACGCAAGTATTGCACACTCTGAGCATCAGTATGTTGCTACTGGGATGCCCACTGAGGCTGCGCTCAAGGTATGTTTTGTTAATGCACTGTGGTTCCACCGCGCATATTTGTAAGGGTCTTAAAATGACATTGCTTCTGTTTCATTCATCTTGACAAATAATAGTGTAGAGGAGGAAACTAATCATAAAACTGCAATATATTAGCAGTATTGTGTATGACAGTCAAGAAAGACCATGAACAAATGGATGATATAGTTGGTACTTCTTTATTATGTATGCTCAATGTCAAGTCATTTTGAAGAACCTTTTCCTAAAATTCGTTCAGTATTAACTTACTATAGTTTGATATTTTGAACTGTTGGGTGATTGTGTTATGCATGTGCCAGGTTTTGGTCGAGAAAATGGGGCTTCCTGGTGGCTATACTCCTTCTCAGGATTCATCCGATTTGCTAAGTATGTTATTTCTGTGTACAGTCAATACAATCTGAGTGCATTATTATTTTTTTGTATGGAAAGCATCTGACTTAATCGTCACATCTTTATTGTTTGAAGGGTGCTGCCAATGGTGGAATAATGATGCTAAAAGAGTAGGGACTCTGGAATTTGATCGTACTAGAAAATCAATGGGAGTTATTGTGAAGAAAGCAGACTCTGGAAAGAATTTGCTGCTTGTGAAGGTATTTGGAATCATTCATTCCATCTAGTTCTGTTGCAAATTAGCATGTCCTCTTTCACATCAGTAATCTTTCCCGGTAGTTTGATTTACTCTTTTTTATTGTTCATTCTTCATAATGCTAGAAATAGTAACCATGTATTGTCATGTGCGACCACTGTAACTTTTTTGCAACCTATATTTCTCCTGGAACTAGGGTAACATCGTTGTCATATCATCAAATGTCAATTCTCTTTTATCTATTTTATCCAGGATCTTTTATCAATGCATATTTACTGTTCCTTCTAAGAGTTAGTCACATACTCATCTATGATATTGTTCTTCTTGTTTGCTTCTGTTATAGCAAGTATCATGTCATACCGTAGCTTGCGATGCTTTTTGACATGCAATTTCTGTCTGACGAATATTCATGGCAAACGTATACTCTTGCAGGGAGCTGTAGAAAATTTGTTAGAGAGAAGTGCCTATATTCAGTTGCTCGATGGATCTGTCGTGCTCTTGGACGAGGGTGCCAAGGCACTTATATTGTCATCACTTAGTGAAATGTCTGCTAGTGCATTGCGCTGTTTGGGCTTTGCATATAAGGAGGATTTGGCGGAATTTGCAACATATGATGGGGAAGAGCATGCTGCTCATAAGTATCTGCTTGATCCTTCATACTACTCCTCCATAGAGAGTAATCTGATATTCTGTGGTTTTGTTGGTCTAAGGGTGAGTCCTCACACCTCATGGCAATTCTGTAAATAATACTAATATGTGTGGTTCTAAGTTGTCGAATGCATGTACCTTTGAACACTATTATCCACAGGATCCTCCACGAGAAGAAGTCCACCAAGCAATTGAAGATTGCAGAGCTGCTGGAATACGTGTTATGGTGATAACAGGTGATAACAAAGAAACAGCAGAGGCAATATGCCGTGAGATTGGGGTTTTTAGTCCCAGTGAAAACATTAGCTCAAGGAGCTTCGGAGGAAAGGAATTCATGGCTCTTCCTGATAGGAAGAAGCTGTTGAGGCAAACAGGTGGCCTTCTCTTCTCCAGGGCAGAGCCAAAACATAAGCAGGAAATTGTTAGGTTGCTCAAAGAAGATGGTGAAGTTGTTGCAATGACTGGTGATGGTGTGAATGATGCACCGGCTCTCAAATTAGCTGATATTGGAATTGCGATGGGCATCACAGGGACTGAGGTTAGCCTTCTTGCTCTGTTTTCAAACTGTTTGTTCTTTTTAGCTCTATCTTGTATGACTCAATTCTTAATTTGGGTAATTCATCATTAGCTCACTTCTATAGAACAATGTCGCCTTCTAGACATTTCAAGAGTACTGAATTAGACTGCACTGTTTATCTTGTAATTGTCTTCTGACACTTAAAGTGCTCTGTACTTGCAACTATTAACATTTAGCATTTGCTAGTCTTTTTATGTAATGTTGCTGCACAATCACAATGTTCTGTTGCCCATCACCCGTGCATGACTATTTTTCTCTGAATATTTGATGCTAACACTTTTTAAGATCCACAAAGCATGTCTGAGATATAGAATGTGCACATGATTTCTTTCACTATTCACTTTCTGTAAGTTTTCGTGAGATGGCCACTCCCTAAAGTTCTGATAATCACCCCCTTTGAAATATGTGGCTTATTAATGGTCTTGTATGACCAAAGGATGCATCTATGTTTGGTGGCATGCATGTGGGCATGTTCACCGGCAAAAGAATAAATATGACATAGTTCTGGAAAACATGTTCCCCATTTTTTGTCCCTCCAGAATCTTGGCACACCTTTATATTATCTTGAGTTCCTAAAAAACATGTTTGTTGGCTGTTCTGACATGTGCAGATTGGACTTGTGACCTTGTTTTTTCCCTGATGGTTTTGTGTTAGGTTGCAAAAGAAGCTTCAGACATGGTGCTTGCAGATGATAACTTCAGTACAATAGTCTCAGCTGTTGGTGAAGGAAGGTCTATTTACAACAACATGAAGGCTTTTATCAGGTACATCTTTTGTGAGCTGTGACTTGCTCTTCTCTTTTGTATATTAATTGACCATAATAATCAAACTCAACTAGTTCACATGTTTGTGTGGCATTGCAGATATATGATCTCTTCGAACATTGGAGAAGTTGCCTCCATATTCCTAACATCAGCTTTAGGTATACCAGAAGGCCTCATTCCTGTACAACTTCTGTGGGTCAATCTTGTTACGGATGGTCCTCCTGCAACTGCTTTGGGATTCAACCCACCAGATAAAGATATTATGAAGAAACCTCCTCGAAGAAGTGATGATTCTTTGATCACTCCTTGGATCCTGTTCCGCTACATGGTATGTTTTCTTGTGGATCATGTGTTTCCTCATGTACGCTCTTAATCCAATGACTTTGAAGCTCTCGCAGTGAGTTAATTTAGTATATTCGACGTAGCTTTTCAGCACTCAAGACACACACTTTCGAACAAACTATAAAAAGAGTCGGCATTTTTGTGACAAGCATTGGCATATGGTATCATTATGAGTAAATCTAAGATCGTCAACCCAACAAAACAAATACACTTGAATCTCCAGACATGAAATGATTCTTGCCGGTATAGAATCTGCTGGCCATTTGGGAATGGTTAATGCTGTTAGGAAGTTCAATGATTAATGCTCACCACCACTAAAAAATTAAAATTCTTCTTAGTTGAAGAATTCCAGAATTTCTAGTTTCAAAGACAACATTTGAAATTCTGTCGGTAATGGCTTGTGCATGTGGGCCTGCAATTGTTGGTCTAAGTGAGATATACCCCTGAAGTAGGAACACAGGGGACATATGCAGCTATAACTGGAATATCTCAATTTGGGTTGGCAAATAAGGTTGAACGTTAGACAGTACAGCATGATTTGCCCACTTTTACTTCCATATACTTGAAACTTACGAACACGAATGATATCTGTAGGTCATTGGGATGTATGTTGGGATTGCAACGGTGGGAATCTTCATCATCTGGTACACTCATGGCTCTTTCCTGGGAATTGATCTTGCTGGTGATGGTCACACTCTTGTGTCATACTCCCAGCTCTCAAATTGGGGTCAATGCCCCTCATGGGATGGTTTCAACGTGTCATCATTCACAGCTGGGTCACGGACATTTGACTTCGAGGCAAACCCATGCGATTACTTCCAGGGTGGCAAAATAAAAGCGACAACCCTCTCCCTGTCTGTCTTGGTTTCCATTGAGATGTTCAACTCGCTGAATGCCCTGTCTGAGGATGGTAGCCTCCTGAGCATGCCTCCATGGGTTAACCCCTGGCTTCTTCTGGCAATGTCGGTGTCATTTGGGCTTCATTTTCTGATCCTTTATGTGCCTTTCCTTACTCAAATCTTCGGTATCGTGCCCCTCAGTTTCAACGAATGGCTTTTGGTGATAGCAGTTGCCTTCCCAGTGGTGCTCATCGATGAGGTTCTTAAGTTTGTGGGGCGGTGCTTGACAGCTCGTGCCAGGAAACAATTAGGAAAGCGGAAGGAGGAGTAGATGCTAGCCATCATCAGTATTAGATTTCAGGTTTGGCACGGGGAAGTAGACATCTGATGAGACCCCATTATTTTGTCTCTTGAGTTTCAAGGACTCTTGCTCTTTGTCGAGAAACAGGAACATGAAGGAATTTAGGGTACTCTATAGAACTCATAATCAGGCCGCGAGTTTTAACAGACTGCATTTATTCATTTGTAACAAAATTCGTTGTTATGAATGTGCTGGAGACAAAGGCATGTTTTGTTGCCCAGTTAGTCTTGTACCTGCATTCTTCTCTGCATTCTCCTCTGTACGTGTTTCTGTCTTGGCCTTGTTCAGGTAACCATTCTGCGTGAACCTCATGCTCTTCCCTCACGAGTCACATATTTTCCTTTGTAATTGACGCCCCCTATTAAAGCATTATTATGAAGAATTATTCTGAGGCGAACTATAGTAAATAGGCAAATGCTATCGAAAATAATATAATATATATAACTTTGTTCTTTTATGTATGCTTGTGCAAGTCTTTGTGTATGCCATGTGAGGTAGTTTTCGTTGGCAACTGTGAAATATGAAGATTTGTGTTAGAGTAGGTTTAGCTTAGATCCTAAGCAACTCTAGTCGGTTGCTTTTTGGCCAAACGCCGTACATGCGTCATGCCTCTTCTGAGCGGGCGACCTTGTACTTACTGCCTCGTTCTCAAACACGGTACCAGCCACTTTGTCTCTACCGAGAGCATCAGGCCACGAGAAAAGTGGGGAGAACAGCACCGGGCGCAGCAGCCGTTCCATGGACGGCAGACTTCTAGTCCATTGTAGTGTATTGGCTAGAAAATCAACTCCAAGTATTTTATTATCAGGCAAAATTCAAATGTAGACCTGATTCACAACCATCAACGCACTTTACATTCTCCTTCGATGGTAATGCAAAAAAAAAACCATCTTAATTTCAGGCTGTATGCTGTCTTCTCATAAGAAATCATGAGGTACACTCTAAAGGTGATATATACCACTAACTAAATCTCAACTAGTACTCATAGTAAAAGAACCAAGAGAAATCAATGTAAAGTGGAAGTAAAATGACAAGCAGAAATATAATGGACTTGCTAAAAGGGATAAGATAACTATGAAGTTTTTATAGGATATTATTGTATGAATCATTCTACATATGAATTCCCACTTTCCAAGCCTTTTGGTTGGGTTATTCCACAATTTCATCATCTAATATGAGTTCAACAAGATAAGTTTGAAGCTCACTTCAATGAACACCAGAATATAATCTGATTATGGACTAGACTTATAATCTTCATCATGAAGAAAACAAAGTTTTAGTCCACTAGGAGATACACTCCTTTGAAATATTATCTTTGTGGAAATAAATTTTAATGACATTTTTGATAAATTTAAGATTTGACATAATCACCTTGGTCACCCCAATTATAGGGATGGTATGAAAAATTATTGACAATTCTGTTGGTCATAACTTAAAAGTTTTAAAATTGTGAAGTCATCAGATTTTATGTGCACCACACGTGCCATGGATTTTTAAGGCTCTCTCACCTTAATAATATTGTAAAGTAGCCACTCATTTTTTTTGAACACCTTCAAGACGATGTATATGTGGACTACTCAACCATTTTTTTACCGGGGCATATATTCATGGTACCCATAGGCATTTAATAGATGGTCTTATGTGGATATATAATTTTCCACAAATCCATGATTTTATAAAATAATTGCTCAAATCATCAAATTAAGAGCAAAGTATCATAACACATTGGTTTAACCAATATGAATATCATTTTCATGAGAATTTATGATTTCACTAAGTACCTCTTGTATATATCTAGAATGGTGTAATTAAGTTCTTTATCAAAAGAATCAAACTAAATAAATGACCAGTTTAACAGAACTCGAATATTCCAACATCTTGTTGGAAACATACGATCTTACATACCGCAAATCTAAGCCACATCAAAACAACTTCTTGCCATACTGCTTTTCCTTGTAGTAAGTACGTGAAAATCAATTTCCCATCCGCGATATTTCGGTTATATACCGATATCACCACTCTAGCGTACATTAACGGGTCCTCACATTAAATTTAGGATCCGTGTGAGGTATACCTATTTATTTATCTGTCTATTATAAATATCTCAAGTTCCTATCAGAGAAATAGTTTATAGCCCGCACACTGATTACATTTGAAATCAGGACATTTTCAACATTAGGGGGAGATTAGTACCACAAATGTCGTGTCCGATTTTTGACACCGGGGGTGATGGGGATATACCGAACGGGGTATGCCCAGCAGGACGTTTCGATTGGGTCAAAGGCTTAGCGAGTGGGCCTGCAGGACAACGACTGGAATGCGACTGAGGAGAAGGCCTGGCGATTGGAGACTGGAGGCCCAGAAGCGTACTCGAAGCCCAGTCGGATTAGGTCAAAGCCTCCGAATCCATATCTTGTTCGGTTGTAAACTGTAAATCCTAGCGAGGTGACTTCCTAGGGTACTCTGAGGACTTACGTTCCATCATACACCCCTTCAAGCGACTCGCTGCTTAGACGCCGAGCTCGCCACCCCTGTAACTCGCTCTCCATCAATCTAATCTAGCAGGAGTAGGTCTTTACCCTCCGGGGGGCGAACCTGGGTAAACCCATGTGCATCCGCCACCATCTCGCACCGTAGATGGCCGCCAGCTCTCGCCCCCGATTCTATCAATCCCTGCCTACTGCAGCGACTGCCGTGGCCATTTCCACGACAGTGGCGCCCAACGTGGGGCCTGGCCGGACTGGCCTGAGTTCTGCGGCGAGAGCCTACACGCCGATCGACCAGCCGATCGCCACCGGCCGCATGATCGCCATCGGTGGGATCTTACAGATCCTGCCCAGCAGCTACATCCCGGCATCGCGCCCAGTCACCCATAGCGCGATAATGCCGGTTGGCTCCATCAACATGTTCGTCGGCTTCACCGGCGCAGTCGATCCGGCAGCGACGGCGATCGTCGGCGGATCACCCCCACGCCGCGATCTGCTCTCGGAGGAGCAGGTCCGATCCATCAGGAGCCTCGCCTCCGAGTACGATTCGGCCGCCAGCAACGCGGCCGAGACCAACACCGCCGCAGACGATGCGGTCCTACACGACGACGCTGACTCCGCAACCCCTGCCTCGGTCGACGGATCCATCACCGCGGCATCACGGGAGGACTCCAGCACGTGGGTCTCCAACCCTAAGGATTTCGAGGACTCCTCAATCCTTGGGATCTTCGATTCTGACTCAGGCTCGGATTCCCCCGAGGACTTCCGTGCCAGATCCAATCGCTTCAACGAGATCTACATGGCGGGCAGCACGATCGCCCCGCCAGATCCATTCTCCACACCAATCCCTCCAACCGTGCCGGCCACGGAGGTGGAGGAAGCCCGCCAGCGACTGGAGGAGGTGACGCACAAGGAGCTAGCCAAGCGCGAGAAATTCCGCCTCGAGCGGGCAACGGTGCAGGAGCTGTCGCTCTACCACCAGCGCCGCATCAGGACCCGCCTGAACTCCAACGTCCAAGGCCGCGTCCTAAACTTCAATGACGAGAGCGACCCCGCACGCGCGGCTGAGCGCGAGTACTGCGAGAACGCACCACCAGGCGACAACAATCGACCACCACCCGGAGCACTGATGCCCGGTGTCTCGAGGGAAATCGTTGAGCACAAATTCAACGCCGACCCCAAAGTGCGACCAGTAAAGCAGTCGCTGCGACCCTTTAATGAAGAGCACCGCCAAGCAATCGCCAAAAAAGTACAACGCCTGCTAGCCGCCAGCTTCATTTGACCAATAAAATACTGCAAGTGGCTGGCAAACCCAGTCCTGGTCCTGAAAAAGAACAACACGTGGAGAATGTGTATCGATTACACCAACCTCAACAGCGCCTGCCCGAAGGAGGAGTTTGTCCTACCGCGGATCGATCAGATCATCGACTCGACCACGGGATCAGAGTCATTGTGCTTCCTCGACGCGTATTCTAGCTACAACCAGATCAAAATGGCGGTCGAGGATGAGGAGAAGACGGTGTTCATCATGCCATTCGGCGCCTTCTGCTACACGACCATGACGTTTGGCCTCAAGAATGCCGGCGCAACCTACCAAAGGTGCATGCAGGAGTGCCTTGCGAGCCAAATTGGCCGCAACATACACGTCTACATCGACGACGTGGTGGTAAAATCCACCCGCCAGGACGACCTGCTCGCCGACCTGGCCGAAACCTTCGCAAACCTGCGGAGGTACAACATCAAGCTCAACCCAGGGAAATGCACCTTCAGTGTCCCCACTAGACAACTCCTAGGATACGTGGTCTCCAAACGAGGAATCAAGGCCAATCCCACCAAGATCGACACCATCGCGCGACTCGGGAAACCCGAGTGCCTGCGTGACGTCCAGAAGTTAGCCAGGCAAGTCGCGGCTCTCAGTCGCTTCATCCCTCGGCTCGGCGAGAAGGCAATGCCCCTCTAGCGCCTGATGCGCAAGAACCCCACGTTCCAATGGGACGCGGAGGCGGACAATGCACTCAAAGCACTCAAGGAAGTGCTACTCGCGGATCCACTCCTAGCTGCCCCAATCGACAAAGAGCCAATGCTCGTCTATGTGACAGCTTCCACTCGAGTCATCAGCACCGTGATGGTCGTCGAACGGCCAGAGGAGGGCAAGGAGCGCCCTGTGCAGTGCCCCGTCTACTACATCAGCGAAGTCCTGAAGGACTCAAGACAGCGCTACCCGTAGTACCAGAAACTGGTATATGCGGTATTCCAAGCTCAACGGCGACTCCCACACTACTTCTAGGAACACCCAATCACGTTCGTCTCCTCCGCGCCACTACAGGACAGAATACGCAATCACGAGGCAACTGGGCGAGTCGCCAAATGGGCCGTCAAAATCGGCGTCCACAACATCAAGTACGAGCCCCGCAAAGCGATCAAATCGCAAGCCCTGGCTGACTTCCTCGCAGACTGGGAAGAAGCATAGCAGCCAGATAAGCTCCCATACCTCCATTACTGGTCGCTCCACTTCGACGGGTCCAAGAATGCCGATAGCTCCGCTATGTGCTCCACCTCAACTTCAAGCCCTGCACTAACAACATGGCAGAGTACGAGGCCCTCCTTCACGGCATGCAGGCCTCCAAGGAGATGAACATCATCTGCTTACGGTGCTATGGCGACTCCGATCTAGTCGCCGGCCAAGTCGCCAGGACCTGCGATGCCGTCTCCTCGACAATGATAGCATACCGCCAAGCGGTAAACCAGCTAGGAGGACACTTTGATGGTTATTCAGTCGAGTGGATCGATAGGCGAAAGAACGAGGAAGCAAATGCCCTCTCCCGCATCGGGTCATCTCGAAAAACACCACCTGCAGGCGTCTTCCTCGACATCATCCACAAGCCTTCGGTCTTGCTGACTCGTGTATTAACGAGCTCGTTGGGGAACCCCAAGAGGAAGGTATGATGAGCACAGGAGTAAGTTTTCCCTCAGTTATGAAACCAAGGTTTATCGAACCAGTAGGAGCAAGGAAACACCTCCAAGGTGTTGCTAGGCGCACTACTGGCGCCAGCAACAACGTGGAAACCTGCACAACACAACCACAGAACTTTGCCCCAACTTACAGTGAGGTTGTCAATCTCACCGGTTTTGCTGAAAACAAAGGATTAAACATATTATGTGGAAGAAAGTAGTAGCTTGCAGAAAGTAAACAAAAAACAGTAAATAGTTGTAGATTGATGGTAAAAGAAAGGACCGGGTTCCATAGTTCACTAGTGGTGGCTCTCCTTAAGATAGATGACATGTTGGGTGAACAAATTACAGCGGGGCAATTGACAAATATCGAGAAAGCAATACATGCATATACTAATCATCTTGACTCCTTTGAAATTCGATTGGGCATTACGACATTATACATAGGCCGTAATTCAACTACATCTATGACTAATAATCCACCTTCAGGTTATCATCCGAACCCCCTCTAGTATTAAGTTGCAAGCAATAGATAATTACATTACGCATTGCGTGTAAAGTAAACAATACGATTGTTCTATGAACAAAGGATTGTTGTTTTCTCCCTAGTAGCAACGGCACATCTAGTACCTTAGAGATTTCTGTCACTTCCCTAGATTACTAGAGGCATGAACCCACTATCGAGCATAAATACTCCCTCTTGGAGTTGCTAGCATCTACTCGGCCAAGATATCTACTAACAACGGAGAGCATGCAAGATCACAAATAACAAAGATATGATAGAATCAATAATCAATCTGAAATAGCATCTCAATATCCATCGGATCCCCACAAACACAACATGTAGGATTACAAATAGATGATCTTGATCATGAACAGAGCTCATAAGATCTAAACATGATAGCACAAAGGAGAAGAACTAGCCATCTAGCTACTACATGGACCTAGTCCAGAGATGAACTACTCACGCATCACACCGGAGGCTTGCATGGTGATGAAGAAGGCCTCCAGGGTGAATTCTCCCCTCCGACAGGGTGCTAGGAAGAGCTTCAGATCCCTCCCGATCTAGGGATGGAGATGACGGTGGCTAACGACTCTTTCGTGGAACTTTCATACGGTACTTAGGGTTTCTGTATTGGAGGCATCTTATAGGCGAAAAGGGAGGCCGAGGGGGTGCCCCACATATAAGTGCATGATATCAACTAGGTACAAAGTACAAGTGCAATGTTGAAAGCGTTCCCCATGACAGCATGGTTCTTCTAATCCCCAACATATAAGTGCAAGCATATACAACATAGACGACACAATGGTTCAAGTTTATTAAGGGCAAGGAAAGTAAAGTGTGCCATCAAGTTCATGAGAGATTTAATCACTAGTTTTCTCATAACAAGTTTAATTCGGAAGGTAGATAAAAACATGAACATACTTGGAATAGCAAATGCTAATAGGTAGGTATGGTGGACTCTTTGGAATAACTTGGTTTTAGTAGTTGGATGCATGAGTGGAACTCATACTTGGTTATGGAGGCTAGCAAAAGACTGGGAGCGACCAACTAAGAGAATAATAATGGCCATAATCATGCAGAGCGACAAAACATCATTAATCAAAGCATAAAGTGACATTACAAGTCAAAAACTAAAGGATCATAAAGGCTATGGTGACTTGGGATAGTCATAACATGGTGTGAGCATGCGCCAAGTCAACCCAAATAAAGCATCAAAGGAGAATACCACAATACTATACTTTAATATGCTAAAACAACGCATGATTCTTCAAAGGCACATTAAGAAATCTCAATTGTTTATAACATGTCATGCTACATCAAAGATCACTAAGCATAAAGCCAAAACAATATCAAGCATGGCATGACAAAGCATAGGTCACAGTCAAAAAACAAGTTCTCTTTACCACTTAAGCATGAACTTTCCTACTCTTTTTCCAATCCAAACCAAACTATTTGAAAACCAATGCATGAAAGAGGGGGTACAACCACTTTATTCAGAAAACTAATAAAACCAAGCAAACGGAAAACCAAAACAAAAAAAAGACGCTCCAAGAACAACACAACTGTGCATGACACAATAAAAATGAAGTGTTTGGAAGAAACCTGGGATTTTTATTGATGAAGGGGATGCCTTGGGCATCCCCAAGCTTTGACGCTTGTACCTCTTGAATATTTCTTGGTGTGACACGGGGTGGTATCCCCAAGCTTGAGCTTTATTCCATTCTTCATCTCATTACATCATTCTCTCCATACACCTGAAATTTTTCCTTCATACAAAACTTCACACAATCTTTATTAGCAACATTAGTGCACTCAAGATAATAAGTCTTTAGGTTAAGTTTCAACACCAATAAAACTTCCATTAAAACACAAGATACTGTAGCACTTCCCTCAAAAATCTCAATTCCCCAAAAGAACTCAAAAAGGAACCAACAAGAAGCAAACGCAAATAATGGCAGAAATCTGTCAAAACAGAACAACAGGTAAAAACCAATTTTTTCGAAGACCTTATGTTGCTCAAATAAAAAAGTGTTGAACTAAAGAAAGTTAGATAACAACCTGTGGCAGAATTACAAAAATTCACGCCTCAAAACGACGTACAGAGATTTTACACGAATTTTTACGGCGAAGCACAAAAATCTGTTTCGGGATAGCAACTTTCCCAATCATTACTTTTCTCTCATTAGAGGTTACTCTTGGCACAAAAGGCAAATAAAAAGGATAAGGAGAGGTTATTACTGGACCAATAACTTCCAAGACTCATCTAAAACTTTTGGGTTATCTCCCAATAAGTACTTTTCTTTAACGCCTTTAAGTTAGGCATAAGAAGCAAGGAAAAGAATCAAGTGTTCTCAAATGAAGAAGCATTAAGAGCAAATTTTGTTTTTATAGGAGAGGCAAAAGAAATCTTATCTCTCTTCTTAGGGAAGTGTTCTATACCTTTCTTGAGTGGGAGTTGATATTTAATGGTGCCTTCTTTCATATCAATAATGTCACCAACAGTTCTAAGAAAAGGTCTTCCCAAAGTAATAGGACAAGAAGCATTGCATTTAATGTCCAGAACATAGAAATCAACGGGGACATAGGCATTGTTAACGATAATAAGAACATCATTGATACTCCCCATGAGTTTCTTTTTAGCATTATCATCAAGTGGGACATTCAAATAACAATCTTCCAATGATGGCAAATCAATCATATCATAAAACCTTCTAGGCATAATAGAAACACTACTATCAAGATCACATAAAGCTTTAAAATCAAAATCATTCACTTTCATATTAATGATGGGTTCCCAACCATCTTCTTGTTTTATAGGAATAGAAGCTTTATGTTTCATCTTTTCTTCTTTAATCTTTATAGAGCATCAGCAATGTGTTTTGTAAAGGCCATATTCATATCACTGGCATTAGGACTTTTAGCAAGATTTTGTAGGAACTTAATAACTTCTGAGATATTGCAACCATCAAGATCAAAATCATAATTATTATCTAAAGTAGTAGAGCAATTACTATCCTCAACACTAGCGGTAGTGATAGTAGAAACACTAATGTTTCTAGCAATTTCATCTTCTCTTTCACACTTAGCATGCAATTCAGCTATTAGTCTAACATTTTCATCGATTCTAACTTGTATGGCATTAGTAGCAGCAAAGGGATTATCAATAGTTTTAGGTTTAGCAGCCATTTTATTCAAATAAGATTGAGCTTCAGCCAATGATGCTATATTTCTTTCAGCATTAGAGAGTTTTTCCTCAATAGTTTTATTGAAAGCAGTTTGTTTACTAATAAAATCTTTAAGCATAACTTCAAGTTCAGAGGGAGCACTACATGCTGGGTGAACAAATTACAGCGGGGCAATTGACAAATATCGAGAAAGCAATACATGCATATACTAATCATCTTGACTCCTTTGAGATTTGATTGGGCATTACAACATTATACATAGACCGTAATCCAACTACATCTATGACTAATAATCCACCTTCAGGTTATCATCTGAACCCTCTCCAGTATTAAGTTGCAAGCAATAAATAATTGCATTACGCATTGCGTGTAAAGCAAGCAATACGATTGTTCTATGAACAAAGGATTGTTGTTTTCTCCCTAGTAGCAACACCACATCTAGTACCTTAGAGATTTCTGTCACTTCCCCAGATTACTAGAGGCATGAACCCACTATCGAGCATAAATACTCCTCTTGGAGTTGCTAGCATCTACTCGGCCAAGATATCTACTAACAACGGAGAGCATGCAAGATCACAAATAACAAAGACATGATAGAATCAATAATCAATCTGAAATAGCATCTCAATATCCATCGGATCCCCGCGAACACAACATGTAGGATTACAAATAGATGATCTTGATCATGAACGGAGCTCACAAGATCTAAACATGATAGCACAAAGGAGAAGAACCATCCATCTAGCTACTACATGGACCCGTAGTCCAGAGATGAACTACTCACGCATCCCACCGGAGGCTTGCATGGTGATGAAGAAGGCCTCCAGGGTGAATTCTCCCCTCCGACAGGGTGCCAGGAAGAGCTTCAGATCCCTCCCGATCTAGGGATGGAGAGACAACGTCTACAGACTCTTTCGTGGAATTTTGATCAGGTACTTAGGCTTTTTGTATCGGAGGCATCTTATATGCGAAAGGGGAGGCCGAGGGGGTGCCCGAGGCGGCCAGACCACCCCTGGCACGGGCCAGGCTAGGCTGCACGGCCAGGTGGTGTGGCGGCCCCCTAGCCCCTCTCCGTCTCGTATTCTGGCTTCGTGTCCCCTTCGGTGAAAATTTGACTTTGGCGTTTGTCCCGTCCAATTCCGAGAATATTTATTTTTCTGACTTTCCTGGAACCAAAAATGGCAGAAAACAGGCATCTTGTTAATAGGTTAGTCCAAGAAAGTATATAAAAAGTACTCCAAAGTGTGGACAAAACATAAGAAAGTAGATAAAACCAAGCATGGAACATCAAAAATTATAGATACATTTGCAACGTATCAGGTCTCCCTGCCGAAGGAGATCGACGTCGGGATACCACTACAACCTGAGCCGGCCTTAGTCGCCATGATCGTGGAGCCCAGCGACTGGACGGCACAATATGTCGCCTTCCTTGAGCACAAGATCCTCCCAAGCAAAGAGACGGAAGCGCAAATGATTGTGCGCCGATCCAAGTCCTTCGTCATCATCAATGGCGAGCTCCACAAACGCAGCGTGACAGGCGTGTTCCAGCGCTGCGTACATCCAGAAGAAGGACGCAAGATACTCCAGGACATCCACGCCGGCGACTGCGGCCATCACGCTGGCGCCAAGTCGCTGGTCGCCAAGGCCATGTGGAAGGGTTTCTACTGGCTAACCGCACACGCCGACGCCACCGATATCGGTAACCGATGCGTCGGATGCCAGAAGTACGCCAACCAGATGCATCTCCCTGGTTCAACACTCAAGACCATCCCCATCACCTAGCCATTTGCCGTATGGGGCATGGACATGGTCGGCCCATTCAAGAAGGCCCCATCCGGCTTCACCCACCTCCTGGTCACGGTCGACAAATTCACCAAATGGGTCGAAGCCAAGCCGATCAAAAAGTGCGACGGCAAGACAACCACCAAGTTCCTCCGTGAGCTCATCTATCGGTATGGCTACCCACACAACATCATAACGGACAATGGCACCAACTTCACCAAGGCCACCATGGCGGAATTCTGCGAGGAGCACAACATACGAATCGACCTCGCCTCAGTCGCCCACCCAGAGTCAAACGGCCAAGCAGAACGCGCCAACCAGAGCGTCCTCCACGGACTCAAGCCATAACTCCAAGTGCCTCTCGAGTGAACCCCAGGATGCTAGGTTGAAGAGCTCCCCTCCGTAATATGGGGGATGCGCACCTCCGTTAACCGCTCCACGGGGTTCACGCCCTTCTTCATGGTATACGGCACCGAAGCCGTAATGCCGACGGACCTGGAGCACGACTCACCTCGAGTCGCCAACTATGTCGAGGTGACAAATGTGACCGCACGCCAATACAACATCGACCAGCTCGACGAGGCATGCGACCTAGCCCGCTCCCGCACCGCCATCTACCAGCAGGGACTCCGTCGCTACCACTGCCGCCGAGTCTGGACCCGCACCTTCTAGGAGGGCGACTTGGTCCTATGATTGGCCCAGGACAAGAAAGGCATGCACAAGCTCTCCCCTCCATGGGAGGGGCCATTCTCCATAGGACGCGTCCTCGGCAACGACGCCTACTACCTCATCGACATACGAGGCGATGGCCAACTTGAGGTCGGGAGGCCATGGAATGTAAACCTTCTCCGGAAGTTCTATACATAGAACTCAAACTTGTACCCAGACGATATATAATGAAATTCATTCGAATTGCACAAATTTTGTTCCCTCGCCATACTATTGTGCTACTCGCACTCGTACATTAAGCAATATGCTACCTACGGAAGTCAACCCTTGGTCGAGCGACTGGCACAGCTAAGTAGTGCGACCCAAGGGCACCGAAGACATTCGGGCCTTGTGTCATCCACAAACACGCCAACCCGGAGCCACCATCAGAGTCGCCCCGCTCGACTGGCCCACCGGGCAAGGACAACTAACGTTCGCTTCCCACAGCGACCTGTCCTCCCCATCCTCGAGCAAAGCGACTTGAACGGTTAAGTACCACGCACGGGGACTTCGCAAACAGAAACCCTCACGCGGCTCGGGAACACACCAAGTAAGAGAGCTGCCTTGGACTCGCCACGCGACTGGCTCTCCGAGCCAGGGGAAGAGACGTGTTACAAACAACACACACACAACCCATAATAGGCACACGCTCGGGGACTCGCCTAAAAAAACCCCCACTCGCACTCGGGGACTCGCCCTTTAAGTCGTGAGGGAAAAACAACACAAAAATCCAAATCAAACACACACGTACACAAACGAGTTATACCCCACTAAAGGGCGGACGCGCTCGGGGACTCGCTCAAACAAATAGTTAAACACACCACACAATTAAGATTGCATTGCGAGTCGATTGACTACTCTTACTCCCATACAAAATATTGTTCATATTACAAAAAGTCGCCACTTGGCATATCTTACAAACTGCCTAGGAAGCTATCTATTTCACAGGCCCTGATGAAGAAGCATCTCCACCACCCTTGACACGGACGAATGGTTGCCATGGGTTTGTCGGGTAGGTCGTTAGTGACTTCGATAGCGCCGACCGGAAGGCCTTCTCCGACTTCAGGTCGCGATGTTCCGGCTCGGGGTCGCCCGGCGCCACCACTGTCTCCTGGTATGGCAGCATGTCTCCCATCACCAGCACCCGATCAGCAAAGGGGGCAGCCTTGGCGGTCAGCTTCAACACCTCTGACATCTCCACCGCGCTAGTCGCCAAAGGGTAGCCGCTGGTGACGTCGTCGAGGTCGAAGTCGTCAGAAAAGTGCGCGAGCCCCAAGCTCAATGCTGTGGTGGCCCCGCGCCTGAAAGCTGAGCGCGCCATCCACTCGACGACGCTGGGTACCTCCTCCAGGTAGCGCCACACTTCAGTCAGTCCCCCAGGTATAACCTCAGTGGGAGACATTCCCTAGAGAACCGCCTGGACGCACAACGCTGAGTCAGTGGCCGCGTTCACCACCACGGTCACACACTACGAAGCATTGAAGGTTTGCACCACCGGATCGCTTTGACCTATTACAGCTGCAATGTCAGACGTCAGCGCCACCACGAATTCACCCACTCGGGGACTCTTCGCACATATCGAAAGGAGAGCAATGACTCACCAAGGAGTTTCCGATAGTGTTCGGTGACGCGCTTCTCCAAGGCAGTGAGATCACCCTGCAGCCCAAGGATGATGGAGTCCATAGCCTTTCGCTCCTCCTCAGCCGCGGCGACTGCGGCTTTAGCCCTATCTTCAGAGGAGTTCACGGCCGCTTTCACCTCCTCCAACTCCTTTACAAGTGAGTCGATACGCCCATTCACCACGTCCAGCTCGGTAGCTGGAACGTACCCTTCCTGGGCATTGGCAATGGCGACCGGAAGACCATCTGCACGGAACAAAAACAATAGTTAGAACTCTGTCAACATTAGCAGGTCGCAACCGCCAACTAAAACAAGTACTCACCGGCAGCCTCCTGAAGTCACCGGTTTGCCTCCTGCGCCACGCGCAGATCACGCTCCAGACACTCTTTTTTGGCCTGCCGGTCAGCCGACTCCCTTTGCAAGCCCTACAAGCAGAACAAAAAAAATAAGCAACTGCAAAAAAACAAATTCAGTGTCCAGCCGCTGAAATTCAGCGACTAGACACTCGGGGACTAGCGACTAGAAGAAACTCAGTGCCTAGCCACTGAAATTCAGCAACTAGACACTCGGAGACTAGCGACTAGAAGAAACTTAGTGCCTAGCCGCTGAAGTTCAGTGACTAGACACTCGGGGACTGGACGTACCTGAATGGCGGTGCCAAGCATATTGTGAAGTTCTCTGGTGTCCGTCGTAGGGACCACGAAGGAGGTACGCCCGCGACGTGGCCCGACATCCTCATCGACGATTTCTGGCATCTGCGGAGATTGGGTTTCTGCCACGGTCGGAAAACCCCTCGCCATGAAGCGCGGGAACATTGCAGACGCCCTCGCCGGGGCACTAGTTGCTGGAGCTGGCGGTACTACCGTTGGAGCCCCATCAGCTGGCTCCGATTGAGAGGCTACCACCTCCTCGCCACCAGTGGTGGCATCACTCGCTCTGGCGCTATCTTGTCCTACAGCCTCGTCGGGCTCACCCTTCTGCTTCTTTGTGTCTTCAGCAGGCGCATCATCCGCAACAGGTTTCCTCTTCCTGGGGAGATCGCCTCCCCCTGTGGTGACGGTCGATGGAATTTTAGCCACCGAAGGGCGGCCTATCTTCTTAGCGCCAGATCTACAAAAACCCCCAAAGTCAGCAAAGAAATCACACAAAAATAAGTCCAACAATTGGAAAAGATACCTCTGAGGACTTAGTTGGCGACTGGAAGAAAATGCAACCCCGTGCTGGTGTGGGCGGGCTTATCTAACTCCAGGCCTAGCTTGCACATGAGACCTTTCTCGAAGACATCCGAAGCCCACGACACCACGTGCCTCTTCAATGATGAAGCCGCGGTCGCAGGAACCTCCGGTTCAGAAGACACCACTGTCCCTGAAGGTCGCGACAACTTTGACGCCACAACCTCAGCTACCTCCTACCCTTGCGGGCTTGTTCGTCTGTGGTACCAAAGTTGGCAGGCCAGCACATGGCGGTACCTAAGTTGCCTGAAATTACCGCGTTTCAAAAAGTTGGGCCGCCAACTACCGAGAGGGGCCATTTCGATGCAAACTCGTCTCACCCCTACCAAATCCAAACATGCCGTGAAACTGCCCCGTGAAGTAGACAGTCGGTATCCTCATGTCAGTAATATTTCCTTGACGTGAGCGCCAACGCGGCAACCACGTAGGCAAAACGAGATAGTAAAGGAGCATCGTGCGTTGACCAAATTCACAAATCCACCCCTCCCTCCTTTCGCATGAACCCTAGCACCGGCAGCGTCGAAATCCCCTCTCCAACCAGAATGATCTCTTTGGGCATTTGACTTCTGGCACCAAGTTGCTGCGCCTACTTGCTACTACCAAGCTCTAATGCCGAATGCCGTGCTAGCCGTTGCGATGATCTAGCCCGCCTCTACCGTCGACGAGCTGAGCAGCGCGGAGGATGGCAAATCCATTTGCCGAGGAAGAAGTACTTCTGGCTAATTTCGGGTGAGCTACTCTTCTCTTTGCTATTCGCACTACCTATAACTGCTAGCTGGCTATTGGCATTACAGAGATATATCAAACATAGAATTGTTTGCTAGCACGACGCTGACAAACAATTCTTATCTTTTGTCTCCAATTTTCTGTCAACTAGGATCTCCGCTGAACCCAAATACACGGTTCTGGTGAGCATCTACGGCTACCTCATTAAATTAGCACATGGGAAGAGCACGTGGAAAGAGGCTCAGAGTCTGAAGATGGAAGTAGCGCCTATGCAGTTATGCACTGTCCCTGGTTTGGTTGCTGCTGTGCGTGAACTTGCTGAAATGATGCCAGAGCAGACTGCACGGTTCAGCCTCGTTGATGACCGAGGCTTCAAGGTTCCTATAGCGTGTGACAGTCAGCTAATTGGGTTGATGAAACATCATGTTAGGCTTCGCGTGGTTATGCTGGTGTGTAACATAGTGGATGAGGAAGCTCCTGCTACTGGGAGTCGCCCAACTATTATTGGACAGGGAGGTCTAACTCGAACCCCTGCTGTTGTTGAGCAAAATGTGGTTCCTCGTTCGCGACATGCTTATGTCAGGCAACCTCCTCGTAGGAGTCCCCGTATTGCCGTTGTGGAAAACTCTGCTCTAGAATCTGCTGGTACTGGTCGTCCCCTTCCCCGTGCCCATGTTGCTGCGGCTTCTACTCACCCAATCCATGCCTCTGTTGAGCAAACTAAGGCGTCCGGAGGCTGCCTCGCTGTTGTTGCCAAGACCGCCACCTTGTGTGCTGCTCCTCCTCGAAACCGACCTCAAGTTGTGCGAACCCGTGCTCTGGAATCTGCTGGTACTAGTCGTCCTCGTGTTGTTGTTGATCTGGACACTGTTGACCCAATCCATGCCGCTGT
Source organism: Avena eriantha (assembly GCA_910589775.1). Classification (NCBI taxonomy): domain Eukaryota; kingdom Viridiplantae; phylum Streptophyta; class Magnoliopsida; order Poales; family Poaceae; genus Avena; species Avena eriantha. Next base: position 109,279,507 of record OU342742.1, on the reverse strand, counting down.
TGAGCAAACTAAGGCTTCCGGAGGCTGCCCCACTATTGTTGCAAAGACTGAACCATTCTCTCCTCCTCGAACCCGTGCTCAGGTTCAGCGAGCTGCTGGTCTGAAGCCAGCTCATGGTCTAGACTCTGCTAGCACTCGAAACACTTCTGTTGTGGGAACTGCTCCTGACGTCGAGGTGGCATGGCAGCAGCTGATCCTATTGTGGCTGCCATTAGAAGGGGCCCTGCCTGTCCACCATGTAATGTAGCTCCCGCTGCTAAGGGCCCTCGCCTTGCTCCTGGTCATGGTACTTCCACCGAGGTTGATCCAGCTAACAATGACGCTGGTGATGGCGACGGTGGCATTGGGGCTGGGTCTGATGGTGCCGCTCCATCTCTCGAACCTCTCGGAGGTTTCTATCCTGAAGAACCTGATGATGGCAAAGTAATCGTTCGTATCGGTGTCGCGGATTATACTGCAAAATTAGATGATGGCACAGAAAAATTCTATGACGAGTTTGATGTAATCCTTGGCAGATACGACCCTGAAGTGGTAGAGTTATCTGACATGATGGCATCGTTACGTGTGGAGGTGCTATGGGGGTCCTCCCAGGAAGCACGTTGGTTATATTATGGTTACAGGAGCAAAAAGGCTATCGAAGGGAAAGATACCAGGGATTTAGTCGTACCGTTTACAAGGAAACGTTATAGAGGTGAAGTTTACTTCCACTTGGTAGTGCTCACGGTTGGAGAGGAATTGCAACTCGACAATAGAGATGATGGACTTTTAGAAGGCATGCATGACTTGATCCATGGCATCACTGGGGCTGGTGCGACTGAGGGTGGCTTCGAACAGAGGAGAGTCTTACAGAGGAGCATCATAAAGAGGAGCAGGAAGAGCATCCCCAGAAAGGGCACCCCGAAGAAGAACATCACCAAGGAGACCACGCCAGAGAAGAGGACGCCCAAGAGTCGCACGACGAAAGGCACCATGCCACAGAGTACACCCCTGAGATCCAGTCAAAATGCCACACCGAACGGTAGCAGCAAAAACGCTAAGAGGGCTAGCACGATGGTGAACACTCCCAGGAGTTGTAGCAAAGAGGCGAAGATGGCCAACACGGAGGCTACCACACCCAGTGGGAGCAGAAAAAACACTAATTTGGAGCAGAACACGCCGCTGTCAGGGAATTATGCCAGCACGAAGGAGAACACGCCCAATAGTAGCAGCAAAAGGGCTAATTTGGAGCGGAACATGCCGCTGAGGTCAGGCAATAATGCCAGCACGAAGGAGAAGACGCCCAATAGTAGCAGCAAAAGGGCTAATTTGGAGCAGAACACGCCGCTGGGGTCAGGCAATAATGCCAACATGAAGGAGAACACGCCCGATAGTAGCAGCAAAAGGGCTGATTTGAAGAAGAATACGCCGCAGAGGTCAGGCAATAATGCCAGCACCCTGGAGCCAACACCCGTGAGGGGAGGCAGTAAGGAGATCACACCCAAGTGCGGCATCAAAAGGCCTAGTTCGATGGGGAATGGAACGCGGATGTCAAGCCCTACTGATACCATCAGGAAAGATTACATCAGGAAGGAGGATGTACACATGAAGAGCAAGAGGGTTCTGTACACTCAAGATGAAATTGATTCGGACTGCTGTTTGTCCATTGAAGTACCTGGGATGCGTGCAAACGTAAGACCACCCCATGTGGTTGTAGCAGAACCAACCGAGTGTCTTGGAGAAAACAGAGTTGCCGGTGAGGTGGACTGGGGCAATGTTCCTGTCCATCCGGGTGGAGACGATGGTGCAGCCCCACCCATGGGAGTCAATATGATGTGTGCAGTACTAGGCATTAGAGACGACGGTGAAGATTCTGAATCAGATGAAGAAGCAGGCACTAGGCACTGTAGAGGATCAAGAATCTGGTGATGATGAAATAGACGAGGAACTTAACCATGAGGCTGGTATTCCAGTCGATGATTTGGGTGTTGAAGTATAAGAAATGAAACATGACCACGAGTATCCTATAATTTCGGTCGACACCGAGTTCAGGAGCATGCATGAGTTCAGGATGTCGTTCCGGCATTTTTGTATCAAGGGGGAGTTCGATGTTTATCGACTGAAGAACTCTGCCGAGAGGTATGAGGTCGTTTGCAAGTTAACGTGGATGAATGGATGGGCCGAGGTACATTGTCCATGGAGGATCACAGCAAGATCCTTACCTGCGTCGACTGCAATTAGGGTATTGGGGCAATGAATGCATCAAACCATTAGAACTCTCTCTCTCTCTCTCTCTCTCTCTCTCTCTCTCTCTTTTCACTCTATAACTACAATTGATGTGCGATATCTTTCTGGCAACTAGTCGACTCCGCTTATCTTTTAAATGAATCTGTGTTGCAGGTGAACAGAATGGGCCCTGCACACATGTGTCCGACAGGAAGCAAACTGAAATCCTCAATGGATGATACGAAGTGGGTGGCTATGCAATCTATATCCATACTAAAGGATAACCCTAAGGAGACCGCGAAGAATATTCAGACTAGCCTCGGTTCTAAATACAACATTGTCCTTCTGTATTACACGGTTTGGAAAGGTAAAGAGAAAGCTCTGGGGGGTCTTGCACGGGGATTGGACCAATAGCTTCAGGATGCTGTACAACTTCAAGGCGGAGGTACAAGCTAGGTGTCCGGGGAGTGTTGTGGAGATTGACACCGAATCAGAAGGTGGTAAAATATATTTCAAAAGATTTTTCATGGCGCTTAAACCTTGCATCGATGGATTCAAGGGCGGCTGTAGGCCGTATCTGAGTGTAGACAGCACTGTCCTAATTGGCAAATGGAAAGGTTGCCTGCCATCTGCCACATCACTTGATGGTCACAACTGGATGTTCCAAGTGGCATTCGGGCTGTTTGAAACAGAAACAGAGGAAAACTGGGTCTGGTTTATGAGGCATCTCAGGAGATCAATAGGCCACATGGATCCATTGGCTATATCCACGGACATGCAAAGGGCTGACGAATGCAGTGAAGGAGGTGTTCCTGCGAGCTGAAGGTAGAGAATGCCATGCCCATATGATGCTCAACTTGTACTCACACTACACACACAGAGTATTTCGTTACATGTTTCCTGCTGCTAGAGTTTACAAACCTAGTAGCAGCGATTATTTCATGAGCAAGATTTTTTGCCGAAGCCCCTGAACTTCTAGAGTACTTAGCCATCCATCATTCGCAGCTATGGAAGAGGAGTCAATTCAACCTTGACATCAAAGTTGATTACATAAACAACAACCTTGCAGAATGCCTGAATAACTGGGTGAAGGACATAAAAGTGCGTCCTGTTCATATCTTGATGGACATCATACGTGGTATGATCATGAAGCTGTTAAATATAAGGAGAGAGATCGGTAGGAGACTTAGAGGACATATGCTACCGCCAGTTGTACAACAACTGCACAAGAGAAGCCGAGGACTTGCTTGTCTTAAGGTTCTCCCATCAACCAACAGAAGCTGTGAGGTGGTCGATATGTCCAAGTGTGGCAAAAGGGATGTTGTGAACATCCAGCTGCGAGAATGCACCTGCTTAGAGTGGCAGCATACCGGGAAACCTTGCGACCACGCCTTGGCCTTCTTGGTGAAGAAAAGAACTCTACCACATTTGGATCAGTATTTGTCAGACTACTACTCTATGAAAAAGTTCAGAGCTGCGTACGCTGGATCCGTCGAGCCATGTACAGACCCATCTCAGTGGCCTCAAGTCCAACTGTCTTTCGAGCTTTGCCAGCCAGTTACAAAAAGGGGCAGAGGAAGACCCCATGTGAATAGGTTTAAGAATTTTCTCGAGAAGAAGGGTTTGGCTTTCTGTGCTACAAAGAAGGGCAGAAACAGATGCAAGACCTGCCATCTTATAGGCCATAGAGCAGCTGGATGTCCCCTTAATGCTCCCAAACCTAGGTATGAGATGGTACATTCACACAAAAAAATTGTTTATAGTCTGTAGATATAAGGTAGTAATCCATGTACTGTTTTTTTACAGGAAGCGCAAGGTAAGAAACAAGACAGTCGACTCAGTGATTTAGCTGTGGGAAGAAAACCAAAACGAGTGGAGTGATGATGCCAGACAAGATTCTGGTGCTGATTGGCCTGACTTCCCTCGGCCCGGAGATGTAGGGTACGTGAAGGTAAGAAAATTGGCACCCAGGAAGAGGAAGAAGGCAGGAGATGAAGAAGCCAGTGGACGTGAAGGAAAGAGGAAGAAAGTTGGCACCCAAGCAGAGAAAGAGGGCTAGAAGTGTAGTAGCCTAATGATGTATTGAACTTGAACCTAAATATGTAGTTCGGTTAAACTCTGGAGCTGTGTGCGTGGAACTTGTCGGGCGAAACAATCTGCCTCTCGTACTCGGAGTAAAATGTATCGTGACTTTAGGATTTGATACGGCCGAGGCCACTAGTTGAATCCAAAACTGTGACTGTACCACTACTATCTGAACAATCGTGATAGCTGAGCGGTTAAATCCTATCCAAAATCGATGGGTGTTAGTGGCACAGACATGATTTATTTATAGGCGCTTAATAAATCCCTGCTGTTGGCATTACACTTATGATGAGTTTCTAGGCTGGAAAACAATTTCTTAAGCTGGTTGCTACACTCCACAAAGCAGCAACTTATTTTAGCTGCTGGACAACAACCTGGCAACATAAACTGCAAATGCAACAGATAATGCCCAGATAATGAGGAAATTGTGTCCACTATCTGGCCTAATCTTGAGCCCGTCTGTCTCAGCACCTCCCTGCCCCTGCCTCCCCTGCACCTGGCGAAGCTCCCGGATCTCTCGCTCCATCACACGAATCTCCTATTTCTTGTCCCACACAACATCACGCAGATCCTGAACAAGCTCTCTGTGAAAACCTGTCAGTGGCTTTTCGATCCACACAAACTTGTCACAGCCAGTCCCCCTCCCTTCCTGCGTAGTAGATCGAAGGAAACAAAAAAAAGAATTACATTACGCTTTCCAGATCCAGGTTACCATTGTACCTACAGTAGGAACTTACCGCTCTGATGCTGCAGTTGCTGAATTTTCCTGCAGTATTTTCGTCGGTCCACGAAATCCATCTTGGCATCTTCTCACCACACAAACACAGCATATCGGGGTAGTAATCGTAGGGCACCCTCTGGTACCTGATGGGGGCACCCGCCTGACGGCATTGAGCCGACCCTGATTCCGCCCGAGACGAACTGTACGAGCTACGAGCCATGAGCGAGGGGAGCGAGGGCAGAGGAAAGAGGAGCCTTTGGATGTCAGGGTAGTGTTGAAGCGTGATTTATCCCTACTTAATAACTCGGGCAGAATCCTACCGTCCACATTCGACTGACAGGTGGGGGACCTAGCGTGTGGACTTGTCAAAAAAAAACTCGCACCTTCGTGGTTCAAAAGCCCTGTCGTGCGCATTGGACGAAATTTTTTGGTACCTTGCCCGCGTACATATCACTGGGAGGTCTTGCTCAGGAACCAGACACGCCTGGCCCACAATCTTACTCCCTCCTAGGAACTTGTCATGGCTCGTGCCGGCAGATCGATCCGCTCCACCGCTTCCGGTAGGGCTCGCCGCGGCGGATCCACCCCAAGATCCTACCATCGCAGTATCAAATGGCCATGGTTTCTTGAGAGGAGCGACGATGCTACGTATGCGAGCTCGGCCCTTCCTACCTGTAGAAGGACTGATGCGGCGTCGAGCTCGAGCAGGAGCCGCCTGGCGCGACGATGCTCGGTCCACGCCAACCCCATCGCCTTCGTGATTGTCGATTCCGATATGGAGGGCGACGGGGACGAAGCTGTGCAGAACGCCATTGTTGCCTCCTTGGCGAAGGGCAATCCACGGGCGGGAGTGGATGTCGCCGGGAAGGGCACAGCGGTGTCACCAATCGAGGTGGACTCTGACGACAGCTGTGTGATGTGGGTTTAGATGTTGTTTAGGATGGTTGCAATTTCGGTTGTGTTCAATGCGAGTACAATTATTGTAATGTGTTTGTTGAGCTATATTAAGAAATGTGTGCAATAGCAGCCGGTGAGTGCTTCCACTTTAGAAATTGTGTCTGTGCCATTTGCATGTTGCATTATCAATGTAGATTACTTGTAAACAATCCAATGAAAATCATCAGATTACAACCATCGGACGGGAGTGGCAGGATGGAAGAGAAGTTGGGACAGTGGCTTCGAGGGGAAGGACACTGGCAGGTGGGCCCTCGGAACACGTGACACTGACATGCGGGAGCGGGAGCACACGGTATTGCCGGTCTGTCCAGAGAAAGCGGACTTTGAAACGTGACAACAACAAGCTGATTGGACCAATCTAATAACTCATCGAAGTATTAAGGAGTACTAAAAACTACAACTGGGGTACATTCGCACAACACGTATGCTCTAAGCACGTGAGAAGCATCGCTTAAGTCTAACAGTAACGACAACACAAGTACTACATTTGTCTGTCGGTCTTCTCGATACAAATGTAGAAATGCATCTCCCTGTTCGATCCAGCACCGACAAGGTACTGAGATGGCACGCATAGGATCGACCTTAGGTCCACATACTCCACCTCCCGCGGTGTCGGGCAGCTCGGCGCCTCGGCTAGCACAAGAATGCTATCCGACGATGGCGGCTGGGCGTTCGCCCACATGGGCACCGTGTATACGGGCCAGGCGCACGAGACCGACCTGGCACATACGGCACCCACGACGGTGGGCCCGACTCTGGTTCCCGGAACACCGACGGTGGTGGTTAGGACGAAAACAGAGCCGCCCCCCTGGAAAATTAGCAGGCGGTATGACGAGTCAGTGAAAGACACCTGCTCTTGGAGAAGTTGGGCTTGCCCGTACGAGATCCTAATCACTTCGATCAAGTGCCCATCTGCAAGGTGGACGACGAGCTCTGCCGGCGGGCCGGTGTAGTTGTACCCCGGCTTCGTGTAGGCGCACGCGCCGTGCGGGCACGCGAGCTCGTGGAGCGGGAGCTCGCGGTAGGAGTAATGGCGAAAGCATCCTGGGTGGGAGCACACAAGCGGGAACGTCGCTGCGAAGTTGCGTGCGAGGATCTCCCACATCTGCCACAACTGAAGTTCGTCAAGAAATCGGAAAAAAACATCAGTAGTTAGATTGGCGAATAGCAGGAATGTGTAGGATAAGTTCAAAAGCTTGTAAAATGATTTCTTACCATGAAGGTAGCGACTGGAGAATTGGCGGATGTCATCGGCTTGCGGCTACGGCAGGATGGAAGTGAAGTGGGGAAAGTGGCTTCGAGGGGAAGGAAGAGAAGTACGGGGAGGAAGAGAAGTAACGGGGACGTGACACTGGGATATGGCCCACTGAACTCGTGAGTCGTAACACTCGCAACATGCCAGTTTGTCCAGAGCAAGCGTGGCCAATCATGCCGCAGAACAGCCTACTCGAGGATCGCTCTCGCGAAGACCATCCCAATCGTCCAAGCGCCCCAATCGAACGGTATGCAACAATCGTCAAGCAAAACAACTATGTTATGGCGTGCCTTCTAGAAGACTCGGTCTAACGGTGGATCCAATGGGGGGCAGTGCTATTTTTAGTATAAGAACAAGCATGACATGACTCAAATGGATCCATGTGTGCTTTGTGGAAATAACACACATGCAATGACTCTAGTGGTTGATCCATGTGTGGTTTGTTGAAATAACACACATGCAATGACTGTAATGGATCCATAAGTGGTTTATGGAAAAGAACCCACATGCAATGACCATTGGTTGATCCATATGTGGTTTTTGGAAAGAACACACATGCAATGACTCTAGTGGTTGATCCATGTGTGGTTTTTGGAAAGAACACACATGCAATGACAGTGGTGGATCCATGTGTGGTTTGTGGATAGAACACACATGCAATGACTCTAGTGCTAGTTTTAGTATAAGAACACACATGCAATGACTCTAGTGGTTGATCCATGTGTGGTTTGTGGAAATAACACATATGCAATGACTCTAGTGGTTGATCCATGTGTGGTTTGTGGAAATAACACAAGAGCAATGACTCTAGTGGTTGATCCATGTGTGGTTTGTGGAAAGAACACACATGCAATGACTCTGGTTGATCCATATGTGGTTTGTGGAAAGAACACACATGCAATGACCACTGGTGGATCCATGTGTGGTTTGTAGAAAAGAACACACATGCAATGACTCAAGTGTTGGTTTGTGGTTTTAGTATAAGAACAAACATGCAATGACTCTAGTGGTTGATCCATGTGTGGTTTGTGGAAAGAACACACATGCAATGACTCTGGTTGATCCATATGTGGTTTGTGGAAAGAACACACATGCAATGACCACTGGTGGATCCATGTATGGTTTGTGGAAAAGAACACACATGCAATGACTCTAGTGGTAGATCCATGTGTGGTTTGTGGAAATAACACACATGCAATGACTCTAATGGATCCATAAGTGGTTTATGGAAAAGAACACACATGCAATGACCACTGGTTGATCCATATGTGGTTTGTGGAAAGAACACACATGCAATGACCACTAGTTGATCCACATGTGGTTTGTGGAAAGAACACACATGCAATGACCACTGGTGGATCCATGTGTGGTTTGTGGAAAAGAAAACACATGCAATGACTCTAGAACTGGTTGTGGTTTTAGTATAAGAACAAACATGCAATGACTCTAGTGGTTGATCCATGTGTGGTTTGTGGAAAGAACACACATGCAATGACTCTGGTTGATCCATATGTGGTTTGTGGAAAGAACACACATCCAATGACCACTGGTGGATCCATGTGTGGTTTGTGGAAAAGAACACACATGCAATGACTCTAGTGGTCGATCCATGTGTGGTTTGTGGAAATAACACACATGCAATGACTCTAGTGGTTG